>JAOUQW010000028.1:10616904-10635810 GCA_028565825.1 Olivaichthys viedmensis | reverse complement strand
TGGGAGGGGTCATCCACAATGCTGGTGGCCTTGCGGATGCAGCGCTTGTGGTAGATGGTGTTGATGGTGGGTAGAGACACTGATCACATGCCTTTTTTTTTGCAGAGAAAGATGGATGCTTCGGATGTTTCAGTTTCCTCAAAAAACGTACCAAACACACCAAAAGTTACACTAGCCATTAAAACTGGGATGACTCTCCAAACTTACAAACTGTTTTTCAATTTGACAATTTTCAGTTCTGATGTTTAATGGCAGTAAAAGGACCCTAAATGTCAGTCAGAGCACAAATTATAAATAAACCAGTGTTGTTAAGCCTCAAAAAGCTTTCTGACCTATGAAACACTGATACAAGCAATAGGTTGTTTTTGGATACAAACTTTTGGGTTTAAAATCTGACGTAGAGATTAATGATGAGTAGGTTCCTGATTGGGTGCACATGTCTTGCTCCATTCAGGAGACTACATAGAACAGTATGTAAGGGTTAAAAAGAAAAACCATAATATCCAGTACAATCATTACTGCATAACACAGTCTATTCTGATGATGCTTTATTATTGCTTTAATAATTGTTTTAATATTTGAAATTTAAGAACATAAACATAATTCATGACACATGTTCATGTGTTCTAGACAACTCAACAGTGAAACTTTTTAAGTATGGTGCTGTTCAGTATCTAAAAATCATACACTTTTTACACACGCTTCGCACTGCTGTACTAGATTCTATGTGATTTACAATTGCAAATTCATGCTACATTTCTGTAATGGCAATGCTGAATAGCTGAATAATCTCTTAACGTCAATAAATTACCTGTTTAAACAGATTGATGTATTCTATTTATTTCCTAGTAATTTATTGCCAATAAGACAGCCATTAAAATGGATCATGCAGTTCGTAAAAAAGCAGGTAGATTACAACCACGAGTCTCTGAGATTGAAGATTATACGTTGATGTGGCAATATTAACGATGCAATTGCGTGAGTTTAAGAAATCTGCTATAAAATATATTGTTTATAAAGAATTTTAAAAATGATACTATGAAAGACCATGTTAGTGGATACACCATGAGCTGAAATTTATAGTGGTAGTAAGAGTCACAACGGCAGGAGAGATGTGTATTTTAATACCTCCACAAGAGACGAATTGAAGAACACTGTTGTCTAATTAATAAAAAAACATGGTTATGTGAGTCTCCTCTCTAAACTGTCTTGCTGTGACAAACTAAATCAAATATTTGTGCGTCCGAATACTTTACAGAACAGATAAAAGGGGAGGGTGAGCAAAAGTGTTTTACCATATTTTAAAATGGTGGGGGTTAAAACAGAAAGTAAAAGAGTGAAAGAGTGAACTTTGTGTTTTGTAAATGTGTGACCTTGCAGAATTGTCTGAAACGTCTACTAGCTGGCTAGGCAAAGTACTTTGTGCCTAAAAAATGTATTTTCTATTTTACATTTGCATTGTGTGTAGTATATGTGTGTGCGTGTTCATTTCTATATTAATGTACTGCATACTTCTCGCTAACTTCTGCCAGAATTAGCCACTGAAGGAGTCCACACCCTCCCTTCAATCACATGCCCTCCATCCAAACCAAAGCTCCTCGTTTTAAAACACCCTTTTTTCCCACTGCACTCTTTATTTAAGCTGTTTTGTAGTGTAAGTTATTGTTGGCAACAGTGAAACAAGAACTTCCATATACATTCACAGAGCACTTTATTAGGAATAATATACTAATACTGGGTAGGACCTCCCTTTGCAGCCCATCTGCCTGAAGGTTCGACGCATTGTGCATTCTGAGATGCTTTAATGCTCACCACAATTGTTCAGAGTGGTTATCTGAGTTACCGTAGCCTTTCTGTCAGCTCCAACCAGTCTGGTGATTCAACCATCAACAAGATCCGCAGAACTGCTGCTCACTGGATGTTTTTTCTTTATTGTACCTTTCTGAGTAAACTCTAGAGACTGTTGTGCATGTAAATCCCAGGAGATCAGCAGTTTTAGAAATACTCAAACCAGCTCGTCTGGCACCAACAATCATGCCACGGTCAAAATCACTGAGATCACATTTTTTCTCCATTCTGATGGTTGTTGTGAACATTACCTGAAGCTGCTGGTCCGTATCTGCATGATTTTTCTGCATTGCGCTGCTGCCACACGATTGACTGATTAGATAATTGCATGAATGAGAAGGTGTACATGTGCATAATAAAGTGCTCAGTGAGTGTATATCCATAACTCCAGCGTAATCCTTATTTTAGGTGATGTGTGTATGTACACACACACCAACTATCTCAGGTCATGCATCTTTTTGGGATATCTTGCGTGAACGACCTGCTTTAGATTACACTACAGAATGTCAATGAAAATGAGGTCAAACCTCTGAATTAGTTACTGAATTTCTTTGGTTTGAGCCACTCAGTTGTTGATTTACTGTTGATTACTGTGTTTTCATTGTCAAGCTGGATAACCCAGCTGCTTTAGCCTGATCAGGTTACCCGTTGCCTTAGGAGACAGCTGGTGTTTTCGATAGCATCCTAACTTGTATCACTGAATACACACACCAGCGAAAGCTGTGATGCTCCGTTCTCTAGTCAAAAATGGACTCACAGAGAAGCTCTGCCCCTTTATGCATTATTTATTAAAACATATATCCAGATGCTTTTATTACTCAGAACTGCACAGTTATATGCACCTTCACTTTTTTGAAATATCACTTAAAATACAATAGCCCTTAAAAAATAAATAACAATGTACTACCAACAATAAATTAATGTTCTTCTTTTAATTGCTTAAACCATTATAAAGCTATTGATGAACTTGAGGTTTACAGAGCGGGTAAACATCTAAAGTGTTCAGTGCTGTGGATCTAGGTGTGCAGGAACATAATAAAAAAACACAACAAAACAGAAAATGTGTTTTGAAGACCAATTTTTTCTCCCAAGACATGTACCAAAAGTGTTAAAGATGTCTACATTTTTATTT
The DNA here is from genome assembly GCA_028565825.1 of Olivaichthys viedmensis. Taxonomy (NCBI): domain Eukaryota; kingdom Metazoa; phylum Chordata; class Actinopteri; order Siluriformes; family Diplomystidae; genus Olivaichthys; species Olivaichthys viedmensis. Next base: position 10,632,830 of record JAOUQW010000028.1, on the reverse strand, counting down.
CAGAACATTTAATAACATTAACATAGAAACAAGAAACCACCGCCTGGCGCCGAAATTAATAATCCCTTCCCACGCCGCGGCACTCGTTAGCTGACCCCAAAATGTCTGTACGTCATTCATTTTTAGAATAGAAATAGATTAAAAAATATATGGCTATTTGGTCAAGTTGGCACACAGTAATTCGTCTCTTCATAGCTTGCATTAGGCACGGATCTAATATGACTTAAATGCTATCCATCCACTTCAAGCAACAAGTATTGAAGTCAACCACTGCCATCTCCTCTCTGTTAGATAAGTTGCAGGTCCTAAATATGGTTTTTTAAATACACAAACTATAGATTGGTACAGTCTCAAATGGTGCATTTAGAAAGAGTGTGATTTTGCTCTGTAGTTGTGCTTACATGCTTAATAACCTAGGTGACTAAGGAGTCATTTCAAGGTCATAGTGACATTTGACCGCATAAATATGAACTTTTCTCAATTAAATCTCTATTTTTCTTGATCACTAAGCTCCATCACACCTGCTCCTTCAGCCCTGTCAGTCTTCTTCAGCTTCTGATGTGACTGTTTTGAAATACTGCAGAGATATGAAAGCAAAGAATATAAAGAGCTGCCAATAACGTTATTACTATCCTTTTCGCACTCTCAGTATCTGTGGAGTTTATAAAATAGTCGAGCTCTCAGGCTGCAACAAAGGTGAAAGTACTTTGGGCTTCCTGTCTGGATGCTACAGTATTAGTGTGAATATGTGCATTTTAATAGTGATCATGTTCTTCGGCTAGCTGCAGTGGTTGAACTGGGTGAGTCAAGGAGCAACTCAATGTTAAGGCTTTATTTCCCCCCCTATTGCCGCCTGTTGCCCAGCAGATTGGGTTAGACTCCTGATGTCACTTCCATCTGTCCTTCACACTATTTAATTAATTTCCATCAGATTGATAGAGAATGGACAGAAGAGGAGAAAATGAAAATGGAGGAATCTGCTCTGTTGACTGGTGAGTATTATATGAGCTGCAGAAGAAAATATTTATTATAACCAGTACACATATATACGTACACACAAATATACACTAGTTTATTTTTTTTAACAATTATACAATTATTCTTCTCTCTACTGAAAACAGGGTGTGTGTGTGTGTGAGAGTATTTGCAAAAAAAAGGCTAAAATCATACAGTATGAGCGTATGTTTACGGATTATGTTTCTGTAAAGCTGTACCAACTAACTAAAAATCACTTTTAACAATTTCAGAATATAAAAAAGACAATGAAAGGCTATGTAATGACCTCAAAGAGAAGAGCAGAAAACTGGAGAAAACTGAAGAAGAGCTAAAAAACACCAAGCTGGAACTGGACACAGCATCAAAGTCACTGGGAAATAAAGACCAGCAACTAGAAGACAGTAAAATACAGATAGAGAGTAATCTAGGAGCATGAAGGAGACATCAGACAACCGAACAACTGAACTGGAGAGAAAGATGAAAGAAGAGAGGGATGAAGAGAAAAAGAGAGAACTTGAGAAGGAGCTGCAACGTGAGGTTGAGAAAAGGACAGAAATGGAAGAAAAAGTGAAGAGACTGAAAGAAAAAAGAGAGAGGGAGAAGAGAGAGATGGAGGAAAGGCACCAACAAGAGATGGAGGAGATCAGGGAGGAGTATGAAGGGAAAGAAAGAACCCTCAGACATATCATCCTGCCTGAACTCCAGAGAAACATTTTGGCATCAAATGCAAAGGTGCAGGAAGAGTTCAGCGGACAGATGGAGGAGAAGGACAGAGAGTTGGAGACACTTAAACAGAGACTTTCAAAGCTGACCGAGACTCACGGTCTCCTAACCTGGTCACAAGTTGACACACCATGAAATACTTTCAAAATGTACACTCATGATGTTGCTAGTTATGATGGTTTATAACCCTGTAATCACAGCACCTAAAATCTCAGGACAAACATCATAAACATCATGAATGACAAACTGCTTATGTGTTCTAATGATGTTACAGTGTCACTTTTACTCTTTAGGCCTGGCTCGCTTGGTGTCTTGCTGCTCACTACTGAATAAAGACTAAATGCCTGCATAATATGTAATATCATATATAATATCAGCATGACATATAATATCAGCATGTTTTTTATTCAGCTCATCCACTCGCTTATTGTCGCTACACACTGCAGCTCTATGACCACCAGAGGTCATTATCAGATTACTAACCACTGTCATAGTTACCATCTGATTAGTCACATTAGCTTGTAATTATTTACCTGCAGAGATAGAAGCAGAAGTCTGCAGAAATACGGCAAGTTCTCCAAGAGTCTTGGAACAGCCTACATAAATATCATTAATATCACTAGATTTTGTACTTTATGATTGCATGATCTTTAATAAAGAATGAATGTGTAGCAATTTCTATCACAATAAGAAAGAAAAATAATAGGAAGAACTCAAGGAGTTTTAATGCAGCTACAGATTTGTTCAAAAAACTAAAATGAGAATTTTTTTTGTCAATGTAGTCTGTGACCAAAGGTTATCAAAAAATAAATAAATAACAAAGGCAAGACACATGGCTTTCTGATATATTCAGACTTGAGATTAAATGATTAATGTAAGAGTATGATCCCGAGCTGTAGAGTGAGAGCAAAGATTCTAAGGTGGGACTTGTGCTTAAATGCAACAACTGAAATTAACAAAAAAGTGATGAAAGTGAAAGCGTTTTTAGCTTCCTGTGTGAACAGGATAAACTGCGAGAGATGCCTACCAGACACACTAAAACAGCAAGTGAAAAACAGCAAAGATAAGAGGGGAGTGTTATATTTTAAAATATAACAGTCTTCAATTATAGAAAAAGTTTAATGTTGATATATAACCCGGATACTGTTTTATAGCCTCATTATATCACGCTGTCCTCTCTGTCTCGGAAGGATTTTATTTATTTGAACCAACTCAGAGATGGCAACTGCAACCAACAGTAAGTTTTTATGTTCTCATGTTCTCATTGTTCTCAATGTTCTATCGATGTAAAACCTTGTTTTTTGGAATATTATTTTCTTCTTATTACTACCTTAAAGGACAAGTGGTTAAAATCACACAAAGATGATTTGGATTTACACTTCACAGGCTACCTGAGGAGTTATGACCCTTTTCTGACTACGGAGTAGTAAAGTGTCTACTGTTATTTGCTGCTGATAAATTTAACATTGCCTTATGCAGTGAACATGTGACAATTTGTTTCTAGTGGTTGGGGTTAACTTTCATATTTAAGGACACTAAATTGGGAAGAACAGCCTACTCTTTAATCAGTTTAAGGGCAGTTTAAGGACACAACTTACTTCATGTGCACTCAAGTTAAATGAATGAACAGATATTCAATGCGTGCACATTGGACTGCTTCTGACTGATGGACAAATTATTGTATATAGTAAATATGTCAAGACAGTTTTTAACCGTATTAGTGAACTGAATTAATTAATATGTTCTGTTCACTGCTTGGCAATGGATGTTCCATTGGCCCAAGCCACCTTGTATATTTCAAGATACCCAATTTATCTTATCTACACCACGGTTATTAGCAATTTAAACAATCTTACAAATAACAAAATAACAGAGGGAGTCAGAGCAAATGTGTGGCCGTACATATTCAGAAAGACAGCATGACGAGTATGGGTGTGTTGACGAGGTCTAGATTTAAGCCACATCCTGGAAGTCTGCATGAGGTTATGTTAAAACAGTTCTGCATGTGCATTGCTAAAGATTGCAGAAACTTAAAAATAATAATATCTTAATAGTGATGTATCCTGATACTAATAATTAAATCAAGAGCCATATTTCCTAGCCAACTAACCCAGGCATAAAGAACTGTGACATCACACTCTCCTAGATTAAGAACAGCTAGTGATGTGTGAATTTAGATTCAAAACCCATGTTGCTTGAGGAAGACTTAAGAAATCTCAAGTCTTGTTTGAGCTCACAGTAGCTCAACGATTGTGTGAAGTTAATTTTGGTCTAGAGATTTGGGCAAGCTTCTCGAAAACTTCAGTATTGTGGTTACAGTGCTTTTGGCTTAAATCTTGGTGTTGGCATAAATTTGACCAACTATTCATGTAATATTTAAGATTTTGGAGCGACGGTTGAACTAGGCATGCGGCAATTTTACTGTAATCATGAGTAGTACAAAGTGTATAACATGATTAAAACTAAGGAATGTTTTATCAGAAGGAAGATGAGATAAATCTAAGTGTATGTGATTCGTGTTTTCCTCCACAGACGAGTTTAAACTCACTTCCCACCAAGACAAACGGGTTCAACTTGGCTCTGCTGTCACTCTCTTGTGTCGCCTCTCTCCTGAAATCAATGCTGTTGCCATGGAGATTCGGTGGTTTAAGGGGACGGACTGCGTTTGTGTCTATAAGAACAGACAGGTGACAGAGGGGAGAGGCTACGAGGGCAGAGTGAGTCTGTTCACTCAGGAGCTGGAGAGAGGAAACGTCTCCTTACATCTGAGGGAGAGCCGTGAATCGGATATAGGACATTACCTGTGTCAGGTGACCGATGGAGAAAGAACGGGGGAGCTTACAGTAAGAGTGTGGTGGCGTAAGTATCCCAGAACTCTACTTTACATCAATGTAACCTTGTTATCAATGATAAATGACAAAAGAAGAACACAATTAGATGTATGCACTATTTAAATGAAAGAGGTACAGCATACAGAGTGCAAATGATGCTAATGGGCAGTGAAGTGCAAATGCCTCACTTCAGTTGAATAAACACTGCCCAAAAACTAAACTGCCCAACACCTCTACATCATGGTTGCAAAGTGTCAAGTTGTAAAAATATGCATTAATACTAGTGACTAGAAATTTTATGTGACTGTTAGCTCGGTATTAGTCTGAGCCAATCATAGCTTAAGGTTCAAGTGTATTCTCTGCATATGCTAATTAACAGCCCACTAAATTAATGAACACATTACTGATTTGAATGCAAAATATGATTTAAAAAAATAAATAAAAATCTTTTCAATATTTTCTATTCAGTGTGCCCCTAGTTAGTATGTACAGTTGAGACAAGTACCTTCACATGCTACATATATTCGTCCATTTTTGTAACCAAAAAAAAAAAAGAGAATTTAAAAAAAGGAAAAAAAAAGAAGAAGAAATAAACAGCTGATACAGCGGAAAAAATTGGCCTTCATACTAGATAAAGGTGTGACTCTTTTTGTGTTTGCTCTGTGTGTGCTGCTTCGTTGAATGGTGATATGTTACATGATGATTGTCTCACTTCCTGTTGTTCTTTTTCTCTGCTGCAAGACAGAATTTCTGTGGGTGACGCTTTCCTGTTTTTCTAATTTTGCCCTTTCACTGTTTAGATATGGTTCAGGGTTACCTCTCAGATATCAGATATATGTTCAGCCCTGACAGCTGACTGGAGTGCCACAGGACAATCAGTTTAGAGACAGTTTGGGAATTGAACATGCTATAGGAATATCATGAATTAGTAATGAAGCAGTTCTGGCATCAAATATTTATTCATAGTATAAAGAGCCGTTGGTGGTTTTATTAAGGCTTTTCCTACAACGTGTCAGTGTTGTTCTGGGGAATTAGTGTGTATTGCTCTGTTTTGTATTATCCTGTTTATTTATTGTACTGTGCTGCACCTGTTATTATACTCGAACTGTAGTTTTGTATAGTTCTGTTGTTGATGCTCAACATTTAGAGCTGTTTATCCAGATACTTCCACATTTTTTGACAGCGTGTTTTATAGCAATGTATTGACTGTTCTTCCAGAGCAATAAAATATAACATAATTGCTGCTGTCATTCAATTAGGAGCACAGATCTGGCTTCTGTAAGAGCAAAACCATATGAAACTACAGTAAAAACCAAAAGGAGAGTCCTTAACATGTTTTCTGATAACTGTGGGCCTTCATCTTCAAAATATTCTACTCAAATTCTCTTTATTACCTCACACAGATCCTCTTCAAAACTTGAGAAGACTTTTTCAGGTAAGCCAATGATGCAAAAGTCAAAACCTCTGTCATTTCTATGTCAGATTTTTAACAAAAAATAAATATATATATATATATATATATAAATGCCCATTGCAGGAGTGAACCCCCCCCCCCCACACACACACACATCCAAAGTCTATGAATAACTTCAGAATACTTTACAGAACTCCATTTTCACAATCGAAACTTGCTACAAGGTTTACACCATCACATGTATTTTTTAAATCTTGTATTTTTATCTTTAATTCAATAATAATTTCTTAGATTGCTTTTCATTATTTGTTCTTACGGTATATAATATTTTTATTATAATCTACTTATCTTACTGCAGGTATCAGTATAGAACAGTTTGTGCTCGTCTTTTGTTTTTGCATCTTTTTATTCTGTAACTAATCAATTTATTTCTTCTAGTGTGGTGTCATTCCCTATGTCATCATCCAGCAGGTAGGCACACCTTAATACATGTTTTTATTTCTTTTAAGTTTTAAGTTATAATATACGTTAGCCATAAAAGAGACATTAAAACATTATGTAATATGTTACATAACATATTCTGTGATATGGTGTCAAGAGGTTCTGAAGCGTAATCATTCATGGGACTAATATCTGTCAATTATGTTAAAATATTATCTTTTTAAAATGCTTATCAGTTTATTCTAGTTTGCATGTTCCTCAGCTGGCTGCATTGTGACCAATATCAGTTTAATTAATCTAAATCCAGGAGGTTCACAACATTGTCACACAGTTTTAATGTTGTATAGTATAATATTAGTTCTCTAATGTCCATAAAACACACAGTATGTCATGGATCTTTAACGCTGTTTCATTCACATCTGCAGTGGGGAAGAAAATGGACAGAAGAGGAGAAAATGAAAATGAAAGAATCTGTTGTGCTGACCGGTGAGTTTGAAACTACAAAATAAATTAATTCTTAACATTCAGTACAAATCATATAGTACGTGCACACTGTACATTTTATTTTGCTAACAATTTGATAAGTATTTGACGAGAATGTCACGCGCACGCCGCTATGCGCCACGTGCCTTATGTTTGTGTGTCGATTCCAGTCTCGTGATGTTATTGATCCCACCTGTGTCTCGTTCGTCTGTGTAATTAGTGTCCCTAATATATCCCCGTGTACCCGTCCTGCTTTGTCCTTCGAAGTTGGATGTCATGCTGTATTAGAGCCCCGTGTTTGTTTTACGTTCGTTAATACATTTTTGGGAAAGGGCTTTGCGCCTGTGTCCTGCCTCCCAAGCCGGGAAAGAGAACACTAGATCAGTAAGAATTTGCACTATTTTTAAACCAGGATACCTGCCAAAGTTATCTTATTGCTGGGTTTATTAGTCCAGGTCTTGCCTGATGCGTATTGTGAATTTAGGCTGAATTTATTGAGGAAGCCATTATATATGAAGCACTTAATAGAGCAAAAAGTGATAACTTCTGTCTGAGTTCTAGGGCGTCAAGTGTCACCCTGAATCAAGAGCAATCTTACCTAACCAACCAAGAAAAGTGACTGGATTTGTGTTATCATTTTAAAGACATTTTCCCACTTATCCGAGAGATGAGAGATCTAAGGATGGCAGAAAACCTTCACAGACATGTTGAGGCCTATAAAAGCAAAATAGTAGCCTATAATATATGAAATGTATTGAGATTTTCATAATTTTGCTCATTCTTTATTCACCACACTAACTAGACTTCACTCTTATTATTAATAATTCCAGAAAATAATACAGACGTGAAAAGCATTATGAAGCAATTTCTAATGAAGAACAGCGCATTAGAGAAAATTGAGCAAGAATTGAAAACTACCAAGCAGGACCTAAAGAGAGCAATGGCAGAACTGCAGGAAGGTACAGGTCTTGGCTCATCAGTCTCGTCAGTCAGGAGAAAACATGATACAGAATTGGAGCCTCCACTCAGTGAGTAGCTTTTGATCTTTCTTAAATGAAAAGGCTTATTTGTATAATATTAATATAAAACTGTAAGAATATTTGGGGCGTGTTCATAGTGTTAACCAAATGCAATACTGTAAGATAAATAAAAACAGGTAAATGCAAAAAAAAGTTTAGCATATAGAAATCAATGCTTGAAAATGTAAAAATCATCTTGTTACACTGTCTACACACTATGTCAGTTGAAGTGTATGCACCCCATTCTGACAGGGTTGGCTGTTTCATCGTGACTGAATCAATGGTATAGCACTCAGGAGAAGAAGGATTTCCTCTTAGAAGAAAAATTATTGACTATTTCATGTAATAATTCACCAGCCTGCCAAATTAGATAACTAAGTTGATTGACAGTGTCTCATTCTTGACTATTTTCAGTGGGTATAGAATCATCTAGTCCAGATTCTTCACAGCTGAGGCTGGTTTTGCTGGGGAGGACGGGATCTGGGAAGAGTGCAGCAGGAAACATCATCCTGGGCAGAGAGGAGAGGAGCCAGGATGCTACATCTACAGCCACCCAGCAGAGTGAGAGCACACAGGGGGAGGTGGCTGGGAGGAAGGTGACTGTGGTGGACACTCCTGACTGGTTCTGTTATGGACTCTCTCTGGAGGAGGTGAAACAGGATGTGGGACTCTGTGTCCGTCTATCTGCTCCAGGACCCCACGCCTTCCTCCTGGTCCTACCAGTAAAGCAGCCTACTGAAGAGGAGCGAGTGATGCTGGAGAAAATGGAGGAGATTTTTGGGAATGGCTGTTGGATGAACACCATGATTCTTTTCACTGTTTCTGATGAAGATCAGAAGAAGGACATTGAAGAGTTTGTCCTATCAGGAGACCAGGGGGTCCAGAGACTTGTAGAGAAATGTGGGAACAGGTTTCACTGTCTCAATGTCAAGGAGAGTGGGGATTGTTCTCAGGTCTCAGAGCTGCTGGAGAAGATAGAGAAGATGGTAGAGGGAAACAGATGGAGATTCTACAGCAGTGAGATCTACTTGGAGACAGAATCTGAGATTGAAAGAATGATCATGTGGACAAAAGAAAAGAAGATAGCAAGGGAAGAAAGAGAAATGGAGGTGAAACTACAACAGGAGGTCCAGAGTTCTCTGAGGAAGATAGAAGAAATGATCCAGGAGCATGAAAAAGATATCAGACAGCTGAACAACCAAATAGCTGAACTAGAAAGAAAAAATATAGAAGAGATGGATGAAGAGAAAAAGGGAAAACTGGAAAGAGAACTGGAGGGAGAAGTGCAGAAGAGGACTAAGATGGAGAATATAATTACCATACTGAATGAAAAGATAGGGTGGCAGAAGAGAGAGATGGAGAAGAGATTCAGACAAGAGTTGGAGGAAATCAGGAAGACATATAAAGAAGAGCCTGGAATGGATGCAGAGAGAAACCTAATAAAGATGATTCTTCCTGAAATCCAGAGAAACGTTTTGACCTCAAAATCAAAGATTCAGAAAGAGTTCAGCAGACAGATGGAGGAGAAGGACAGAGAATTGGAATTACTGAAACAGAGATTGTCAGAGCTTAATGAAGAGAGAAGAGGGGCTGCATTGGAAAAAGAGGCTCAAGAAGAGCGTGGAGAAGTGCTCTTTCAAGAAAAGTGTAGAAAACGGGGTGGGAGCATATGATTGCTACCAATTTCACTTTGTTTCACACACTAATGATGAATCTCTATGAATAGATGTGACACATTTGCTGTTTTCATGGAGAGAAGATCTACCAGTTGAACTCTATAGTCGCTGACAGATGGCAGTGAATACTGAGCAATCCTGGCAAACTCATGCAAAATTGGTAAAACATTGATGAGCAAGAGCAATTTTGTTAGATTTCATAGGAATTACGTTGTAAGAAAAGCTACAGCCGCTAACCTCAGCCCTTGTCGTATTCTTTTGTGAATCCTTGGAACGTTTCACGTGAGCTGTCATTTATTTCTGTTAATTCTAATTTGCTGTAGTTACACCATGTCGTGTCTGTAGTGCTGCATAACAGTGGATCAATGGGAGTCCAAAACGTGCAACTAAAAGTGATGTTCAGGCTATTTTGTAATATTACTCACTGTGATGGAATTGAAGTGTTTGTATGCTGAACAGGTATCAGATCACATAATAAATTAATTATCAACAAAGTGTTGATATAGGTTTTAATTTCATAGGTTTTTAATTTTCCTTCAAACTGCTGAACAAATTGATTTGTTTTAAATATTGCATTCTTGAATAATATCAACTAAGTAACATTTTCTATTCATTCAGTTCTATTCAATTTCAGTTTGTATAACTCTTAAAAATAGACATTGTCACAAAATAGCTTTACAGAAATCTGAATGTAGATCTACATCCCTAATGAACAAGCCGGAGGCAACAGTTGCAAGGAAAAACTCCCTGAGATGACATGAGGAAGAATTCATGAGAGGAACCAGACTCAAAAGGGAACCCATCCAGATAGCGGGATTTTTATTATTACAGTATACAGTCAAATAGAGAAAAGACAAAAAGTACAATTGCGTTGAAAATATATAGGATGTCATAAGATTTTGATAACTCATCACATAATAAATAAGATATAAGGTAGTAACTGACAGATATTAATTTGAATCTTTTAGACATTACAATTGGTTTAAGGTTATCCATTGCTCAGTAGCAACTGTTTCGTCTTCCATTTGTAAGGTTTTCACAAAGCTTCAGGGTGTTTGGCGCTGGTGTTCTTCTGACAGCAGTGAAGTGGATTATGACCTCTGTGCTGCTCTTTCACACACCCATCCCTCCACCTGATCACTGAGTTCAGAAGTCCCACCAAGAAGTGCACACTCAGAATCATCATCCTGAAAAGGAGTGTGATCACAGTAAGAAATGTGTATGTGACTGTGGAGACGTATCGGTCCTTTATACAAATTTGTATTTGCCACACACTTTGAGTGAGAATGCGGCATCATTCTGTTGCGTCATATTTTTTAGCTGAAAGAAAACTATAGAATTTATACATGGGACCGATGGAGCTTTTCCAATTTTTTGTAGTATACCGATCTGATTCAGAAAATTTGTCTCATCTCTGGAGCTCACCAACAATTATTGCTAATTAGGGAACAATATAAAAAAATTCGGAGTATTATATGCATACTGTCCGAGATCACATTTTTGTTTTTTTTGAGTATATCACAGCATATTTCAATCACACTTTTTGGTATGACATTATTATTTATACTGGTATAGCTTAATGTTAATGGTATAACTATTTCAGGTTTTCTTATTATGGTATACCATCATCCAGTATTGTAATGTTTGTTGAAAGATAATTTGTTATATCTGCTTTCCAATGCCCCAATCTAGGCTACAATGTTCATTCATAAAGGTTGCTGAAATGTTCGACTACTTAAGAATGGCTATGATGGTGTAAAATATATATTATATGATACTGTATAGTAATAATCATGCTTAATACCATAGACACAGAGAATCCAGGACCGTGTCCAGAACCGTGCGTCTGGCTCATTTGCACCAACAGGCTCTTTCCATTGATCTGTGATTGCAGCCAGGCCTACACGCATATACAGTCACAGGTACATGGGCAAAGAACCAGAATTAGGACATTTCAAGAAACTGTACAGTGTCTCTGTAATTTGAGAGAATACACTAGCACAACACCCACTAACATTCTACTACCATACAATTACAATCAGTAATTGTATATTTACATAGTGACCTATATGGTAGGTTTACCTGATAAAATATTAAATTAGTGTAGGTACAAGTTTGAAGTACTTAATAAACTGGCAACTTAGTGTATTTGAATTCTTTACAACATACTACTAAAAAAAAGGGGGGTTTGTACCTCAAAAAGGCCCAAAATGTGTGATGTTTAGCAAAATGTGCATGTGTAGTTCGCAGAAAAATATTTTAGGCACTGGTTCATATAATATGCGTAAGGAAAGTGGAAGTGAATGGCACCAATGTTATACTGACTCTCAAATAGTTCAATGGAACTCTTAAATGGCAACCAAAAGGCATATACTGTTGCTTAATATGAAACTGACCACTAAAACTTGTGATTACACAGTCTTATAACAAACTACAACTCTGTATTAGAGTTTAGATGAACATTAGATGATGTTACAGAGTTTTGAAGCAAAATAAATCACATTTGTCTGCATTAAATGTTTAGTCGTTCAGTTCTGAGTTAATCCAGTATCAGTTTACATTTACATTTATATTTACAGCATTTAGCACATTATCCAGTGCGACTTACAGAAGTACTTTGTGGTCTCTATCAAAATACATCCTCATGCTAGCACAAATAGGCCATGGTCTAAGGAATACCATAAAGCTAAGTTTATTCTTTTGCTTGCTTTATTCTGTTTCTTCCATGATGACTGCACTTTAACACTTTGACATGTACTGTAACTCAAGTCACATTACAAAATATCATTGCCACAAACGCAGGTGTTTTAATCGTGTGCTCTTGTCAACTTTCCCTCTCGACTCGGAAGTTTGTAAGCAGTCAACTGCTTTGCCAGGTCTGTTTTCTTTGAACAATTTAAAGTCATTTTGGCCCGCTAACCTGCAAGGTAACTAGCTGGAGTGCTGATTAGATAGCAGAATAAAGTAATAAAGTTACATCAGCTGTCATGTCGGAGAAGTTACATAAGAAGCTACATAAAACCTAATTTGAGCATGTTAAAACATTTTTAAAAATATTTTAATTGCTCCTATTCATTGAAAAACAGCTTCATCTGCAATTTGGAAAGTACATCAGATCGCAAATGTAATGCAGATCGCTTCTGGGCAAGTTCTGTCTACAGTGATGTTGACTCAAAGAGATGATCTAGCAAGCTTCACTTGAGCTAATAAAGTAAGATGGTCATAGGGATTCCTCGAAGGAAAAAGCAGTTAACAAGCCTACAAGTTCAAACAAACCCTGTTAATTCCAATGTCTTCACAACGCATATGTTTTGTGTGTGTGTCTGTGTACCATGTTGTATTCTGTTACAGTGGCGAGGCTGGCATCCCTCTGGGCACAGAATCTTTCAGCGATGTCGCAGTCACCGTGGTTACTCCAGAACAAATAGAACATGTTGGCGTGGAGATACCACATTTCTGGAAGGTCACAGAGAAAAAACACAAGTTCCCTTCCATATTTGGAATTTTTAAGTATAATTCAGGTTCCTTCAACTATCAGGTAATCAGCCTGAATAAATCAACAAAAAGTTAATTGGAAGTTTACCTCTGTTGGTCTTTTGGCCGTTCACCACTTCTGCTCCACTTTGTTTAAAGTCTAAAAGAGAAAATGTTGCTTTTTTTTTTTTTTTTTTACGACAGCCAGAGCTCAGAGTTATGCTGAGGAAAACGCTTGTTTTTCCCTAACCACACCTGACAAATTAAATATGCGTCTTGTGATCTTTGTGGACTATATACACACTTGCCAGATAACGTGGACAGAACTCACAGTGTATCCCTGTAATGAAAAGTATGGTGGTCAGTAAGAGGTTGATTATGATGAGAAGCAGAAGCATTATCTTCGTCCACACAGGTTTATCTGCTGACCAGAAAGAGGTGCAAAGACAATCAATAAAATATTCAAATGAACAAAAACAATGCACAAGAACACTAGATGATTTAAGATTTCATGGCTGACACATATTTTACTTGAAACTAACTGAATATAGGTTTCTGTATTACCTACAGAAATGATCAGATATCATCAAATATGTGATTCAGATCTTGCATTATTTTTCCCTTTCTGGTCTACTTCACACTCAAGCATCATTCATTCACCTGCCCATCTGTCAAGCATCCATCCATTTGTCTATCCATCCCTTCCTTACCTGAAGCAGTTTTTGGGGCTACAGTTGGTGGACTCTGCAGACACTGATAGATGTCCTCAGTTTTTGTTTGTTCCTCTTGATTATCATACACATTCAGAGACACCGAATGCCTCTGCTGCAGCTCCATCGTCCAAAATAAATACTCACTACTATCACCAGCCAAAGAGACTAAAGAACCCACATACTTGAAGCAGAACTAGAGATTTTATGCTGACGTAGTAGTATTCTGGACTTTTAGATGAAGTGTAACTTCATATACAGCATTTCAAAGTTCTCTAATACAGACACCAACACAGCACTGTAGAAACCACACTTCCTTGTACTTATGTTTTTTTTTTCTATTAGAGGAAAACCACATGAAAACTAAAGTTTCGAATGTCCCCATTTTCACATGCGATCAAGTTGGTAACTGGCCAACATGCAGCTAAAACTCAAAGCGGGTATTTACTTAGAAATAATGTTATATAAACTTAATATCTACCATGTTTGTGCAGATTTTAACCTGAACAGTGTGTGATGTATGTAAGAATTCGAGCAGCAGACCTTTTGATATATTTTAGGAAGTGATACAAAAAGGAAAATGTTACTGTCATGTGCGCGGCTGGGTGTGTGTGTGTGTGTGTGTTTGTGTGTGTGTAACATTCTCTGTCTCGATTGTCCCCACCTGCATGTCGTCTGTTCGTCATTAGTAAGTGTTTAAAAAGCCCTCCTTGTCTCTGTCCAGTTTGTGCCTGACTGTTTCGTGGCATGTTGTCTGTAGTTTGTGGTGCGTTTAAATAAATGTTAACGTTTATCAGCTTGCGCCCTGCCGTAAGCGTGACAGTTCCGCAGTTCAAGCCTGCCAGTTTCGTGAGATTCAAGGTTTGTGCAATGGCTATTAATAAACAGATGTCATCATTGCATCCGTAATTACAATAAACAGAGTAAATGCCAGACAGTTGCTGCACTATAAACTTCACCTACAAAAGCAAAATAAAAAATAAAAATCTTGATCTTTGGATTCCCAAGCCATTAAGACTAGAAAATGTGAGAGCAAACATCACCTCACATTTATGCTATCTTGCCAATTTTGCTCACAGACAAATTATCATTAGCTGTTAATAACCTGGAGATTAAATCAAACATAATCATAACTCAAAGTTGGCTAGCTAGAAGAGTAGAATCAGCTGTCAGAGTTGGATACATGAAACCGAATTTGAATGCAGCAAATCAAATTTGATATTTTTGGGATATTAAGTATTTAGTTGCTGCTATTTACATCCTGATATAAGCATCCTGATCTGCATTTGTTTCTGTTTTAACAAGGAAACTGTGTCAGACCACAATGCTTTCTGGCTAAGTTAATGTTTACTTGGTCCCTTGGGTCTCCATTTAAGCTCATAAAGTATTGCGTGACCAAGGGGAAATGGCAAGGGCAGATTGACGGCAGTGTGTTAAAAACAGTAGGCCTACTTTGCCCTGCACGTGGCTATATTGCCGTGAAAGTGAAAATAAGTTAAACTGAGTTTTCTTGAGATGAAAAAGCAGTTGTGCTGATACATCACAAGTGTTGCATATCTATCTATCTAGTACATATCCTTCCTATTAATAGCTGTGTAAGTGCCCTATCCAATAACCCTTTGAACAACAAACTGAAATCTCAGTTACACTGACCTCACTGTTCAAGATGTAAAAAGTAGAAAGAATACAAAATACAAAACAAGCCATGCAATAGAGGAGTACATCAATAATGAGACGTGAATGTGTCCAAAAAATGTCATCACTTATTGTACATCTTATGTTCCATGCATTATTTTCTAGTGTTCTATTAATGCACTACATCCAGTAGGTGGCAGCAGATGCATACTGTGCATGCTGTACACGTCTTCATTACTGTCTGCATTGCAGAGCTACTATACAATAAAGAAAAAAGTTAAATCAATACTTTCATGGGGTTTATTCTCATCATCATCCTTTACATTAAACAGTTAAACCACAGTGTTAAAGGGCTAGAACAGGAAATTGTTTATCTTCAAACACCACTGATTATTTCTACTTAACTGTCAGTTTTGAGTATGTCAGGGAATTGAGAATAGAATGCTACTTTATTGTCACATATACAAGTACAGTACAGTGAAATTGATTCTTCGCATATCGGTAAGCTGGGGTCAGAGCGCAGG
>JAOUQW010000028.1:10593044-10616804 GCA_028565825.1 Olivaichthys viedmensis | reverse complement strand
GAACTGCCGCTCACTGGATGTTTTTTCTTTATTGTACCATTCTGAGTAAACTAGAGACTGTTGTGTGTGAAAATCCCTTGGTCCCTAACTGAGCTACCACTGCCAGTTTACTTATTTATGAAGTGTTTATTTCTGAGACGCAGTACTGTAATCCTCCACCAGGTAGCACCACAGACCAGAGTCTGAATGGGAAGTTGGCTGTCATGGCCATTCGCATTCAACAGCAGTCTCCAATCTGTTCTTGTTAAACTTTGGCTGATATTGTCCCAATTTTAATAATCTGGTTTAAACACTAAGTGAAATGTATGGTCTTTTGATATTTTCATATCAATGAATTGATATTTATTTACTTCAGACAGGTACTCATCAGAAAGATACTTTAAAAAAAGCTATAAAATAGAAACATTCAATTAAATTTACCCAGCTCATGTATATTGGGATCTAGAATAGGCGATGGTGATCACTGTGGACCATGTGATAAACCCCTGACACAAAGGAAGACGTAACCTAAATATTAACGTGACCAACAAGAACTTGAATGCCAAGAGGGACAAATTAGCATTTTGTTAACTGGTCCCTATTGATTTCCATTCAATACTAGTAACATCAGCACTCTGCACAAAACTCACTACATCTGTGTTATAAAAATAAAGCGGCCATTTCCTTTACATAATACAAGCAAAAAATTTGTGTGCTTTTATGTATACTTATTTGAAAGGACAGGTGTAATTTAAGGCGAATTGTTTTGGCCAAATTTGAAAGCAGCATCGCATGTAGCCATTAAAGTCTGAAAAACATGCAGGACAGAACTGTCAGACAGACTTCTCCAACTTTTTTTTATAATAATTGTAGTAATGTTTTGTAATACAGTAGCATGTTAAAATTGTAAACTGATAACTGAAGGTATTTATCATTATATAAATATTTAATATTGGAACATGCCTAGTTTAAAAATAAAGGCATAAACCGTCCTATTGGGCATATACATTCAGAAATTCAAGGTTACAGAACATATACGAAACAGTCTTGCTCTCTTCACTGTTTTACTTGAGTCATTACCATTGAAAATTTGATAATTTACAGGAAATGAGAGGCTCGGCTGCTCTACCACTCTGAATCATTAACAATGTTTTGCTATCGTTTTAGTCTGTCCCTGTGTTTTGCAATAGTTTTTGTTCACTTCGTTGGATAAAGAGCTGCTTTATCCGAGAGCACGAGTGAGCGTGAAGTGTTCCTGACAGCTGCTAAGCTCACACCTGCCGTAATGGCGTTAAATTGACAAGGGCGCCCGTCTCCCTCAGCCGCCGCTCTTGAATCTGCGTGTTAACATCAGACTGCCGAAGCGACAGGCTCAGGCCTTGTCTGACTAGGAGTGAGATAGACGGAGTGTGATGGATCACCTGCCTAATTGGAGGCATGTTGGGATGAGGAGGTGAGGGAACGACACACACTTAGTGTGAGTTGAGATGTCTGCCGGCGATGGTGGTGTTGCCCTAAAATAACAGGGAACACAACTCAGAACTCATGCCACCAACATGCGGCTTTGGACATTTTTTATTTAATTTAGACTAAACCCATAGTTTTAACATTGCCCTGATGTGACATGATGGGCATTAAATTCAGGCATGCTAATAAGGTGGCCTTGGAATGGAGATTTTGTAGATATAGTGCAAAGTGAAGGGATTAGTTTAGATAAGCAACCCCATGGCAGCCATAAAGCCTACTCTGTAAAGCTGACAGCCATACAATGGCGCAGACGTAGGCGTACCCTGGTTTTCCAGGACAGCCATATACTCTTTATCTCCATATATTCCAATACACAAGGTAAAACATTAATCCAAACCAGAATAGAGCTAATAGCGGCAAATAAAGATTTCCTTTTAAAGCCATACCTGGCTATATCCTGCTATTGCGGAATATAATGTTAGTGTGTAAATAAGTAACCATTTTACATTTGTCATTGTGCATTTTTTTCATTAACCCTTTAACGTTCCAACTTATTATTCAGGGATTCATCTTAGTTGTTATTCAGTAACTACAATGAAACTAATACAAAAGGCATGTACTTGCGAGAGTGAGGAATGTAACGCTGTGGTCCATTCAGAAGTGATGAAGCCTACGCAGGGCACTTTGAAAGGAGATATACCCACGGCAGCCATTTGTAGTGTTGTTCTAAACCGAAGTGTTGAAGCCTACGCAGGGCGTTTCGAAGGTGGACCGCCCATGGCAGCCATTTGTAGGGTCATTCCAAACAATCGTTTTCGGAGGGAACAACCGCTGGACACTTTTCTCCTGAGATCCTTTGTGCTGTTTTTATGCTGAATGGAAAAAATGGCGAATGGTCAAGGCCAAGTACGAAACATTCCATTTAGTAATATTAAATTGTAACTTAAATTGAATAAAACAGCTGAAAGTAGTGCTGCGGAACGTGAGCTCTAAATGTTTCATGTTTTTATAACCACCTAAGGTAGCATCCCATAGCTTGTGCATTTGTATTTGCTTACGTCTGTAAATGTACTAAATCAACTGAACAGCAGCTTCTAAATGAAATTGGTGCCAATGTAGGGAAGTTTTCACTGCTTAGTCCATCTGTTTATCATTAAATTGAGATACTTAATTAACTTCGACCTTGATGATTGACATTGAAGTGCGTTCCAAATGGCTATTACGTTCGACTCCTATGGAGGGACACCCTTCAGAGTTCTCACTGTGAAGGGTGTTGCCTGCAGAGGGAGTAGAGCATGGTCATCATCACTTCAGAATGGACCCACCGAAGGGTCTTGGAGTTTAAGTGGTTAACCTACTTTGCTTACTTTTTTTCAAAACACTACTTGAAAACTACTTTTAACAGCCACAAGCTCTGAAATAACTTTCTTTAAAATTTTAAAGCAACAACACAGTTGCTGTGCGTGGAAGCTATTTCTGAAAAAGCTTTGGATGATGACAAACTGAATCTGTTCCCAGTGGTGTTCCGTAATGATTAACAGTCATTTTCAATGTCCATTTTCCAAAACACGAAACTCTTTCTTTGAGGTTTGCCCAAACACAACCAGAACCAATCCCTCAAAAGGGGAAGTCCCCTCTTTTGTGAATGCAGGATGAACCATATGCAGTCAATTTTCTGAAAAGCACTACTCTAATACCAGTGTTTTGAAAAGCACTCTTTTTTTTCTGATTTGAAAACCTCAGAGCACATTATGTTGTCATACAATTCTACGGCACATAAACCTGTTAAGACATTTGCACGATTTTGGCTCCTTTTGAGAGTAGTCATTTTTAAAGAAGATGAATGCATGGATCTGACTAGTATGGAGATTACAGTTACTGGCATGTGGTAATGTTTGTTGAGAATAGTAGTTAAGCGCTGCCAGCAGATAATAAGAATCATTTGAAAGTTTGACCAGGTTAAGCTGAGTCTTGAAATCAGTGCAGGAATATGCCATTTTAAAGCTGCTGGATGTAAGATTTCGGAATTTCGGCCTCTCTGTTTTGCGAGCTACTTGTGGAAGAACATTTTGTAACGTGCATTGTGCTGCGCCCTTCTTCACTGCGCAGATTAATCCACGTTCTACGCACTAAATAGGATGTCTAAATAGCAATGACACCATTGATAGAATGTGGTTTGGGACGTGGCCCAAGTATTTGCAACTCTGCGGATCTAATTATTTGCTGCCGTGATCATTGTTTCCTCAGTATTATTGTCACGCGCGAGGTCGAGTGTGGGATATAGCTTGCCGGTCGCCGCGACGGCCGCCACGCACTTGTGTTTGTGTTTGCTTGCCCCTGTCACGTGAGCTGTGTTGTCTTCTGTTTTGTGTGTTTGTATGTTTAAACACGCCTGTCGCGACGAGCATTATTTGAATGTTTATAAACCCGATGTCTGTGAGCAAAATAAAGATGTGTGATTTACAAACCGGCTTCGCGATTGTGTTCGCACCCCTGAACTCGATCGTGAAAATTATGAGTGTTATGAGAATAAACTTTCTTTTTAAAAACTTTTTATCGATCGACTAACTCGCCTTATATAACCGAGTTTGAAATGCATAAAGTAGAGAGAAACAATACAAATTCCACAACACAAACTGGCTGACTATCATTCACTTTCTTTCCACCAAATTAGAGAACAAATAAATCCCTAACCTGTTCAGCAAGAAAAAAAAAGCTAAACCTCAATCACTCCTGAATCCTTTCTCTTCTTATTATTGTTATTAGACTGGACTCTTTCACTCTCTCACTCTCCTTTTTACATTGACAGCATTTGGCAGACGCCCATTTATACAGAGCGACTTACAAAAGTGCTTTGTAGTTTCTGTTTGTTTTATTATAGTATTATATTGAACTCTCTCACTCTCTTTTTCCTGGTTGGCTGCGGCTCCCACCGGTCACCGTGTAGCCGGACTTCTTTTGTGCCTAAAGTGGGCCGTGATAACGTTGGACATGTCTGAGCCGGCATATGACGTATGCGTACGAAAATTTCCGCCAAATCCGACCAGACATCCCTGATACATGTCTGACTGTGAATTACTATTACAGGATTGTCAGGCTGACTTACGGCAGCTCAGGAACATCATGTGTAAGAACAAATACAGAAGAAAATTACTCAAACGTAGTAATCAAAGTGTATATGCTGTACACTACTGGTACATGTAAAACTGATGCATCCAACTGGGCTAAATGAATGTTCTGAAATAGGTTTCACAGCCCTTTTAAAGTTATGCAAGGCAATTTTAACATTCGGAAGAGTTGTTTACGTAACAGTGGCCAGTGCTCAGTCCGGCTCTAGTCTGTCAAACTGTATTGAACAAAAGCAGTGTACTTCCCAACAAGTGGAGGAGCTGAAACACTTGGCAAAGAGCCAAATTGTAAAACGTTTAAAATGTTGATCTAAAACAGTCCTGTCATTTAGAACAACTAAAAAAACCCCACTGGTCTCAGATCAGCATGAAAGGACTGAAGTATCTTAACAGGCGACGCATGACCCTCCAAGCACCCTTGACTGATTATTTTAGCTATGTATCTGTCGCCCCGTCTAATCTGATGATCTCCTTGCTCGAGAGCCTCTGCTTTGATCCCCAGTCAAAGGGCAATCACATCCAATGTAATTGATACATTAATATAATGCAATCAGTGCCAGAAACATCAGACAAGGTCCGAGGCCAGAGCTGCGGCACACCTCCCGCTTCTTTGGGCCCTGACATTTTCAAATATGATTCACGATAATGGCTCCTAATTCTAACCCGTGCTTCAACTTGTGGAAATTCTGTTACAACTTGACATGCGTAATGGCGCCGGCAGCAAAGGGATCTATCAAAGGCAAGAGGAAAATGGCAAAATGCGATTTCTCTGTGACAGACGGGGAGGGGAGAGCCTTCTCATTCCTCAGGGTATTAATGGGTCATGTTGTCTCTCTGATTTGGTTATGGAAGGTCTGATGAAGGGCTTGAACTTGTTATTGAATCAAACACAATAAGGGTATGTGTGTGTCCTATGCTGGGCTGAAACCTGTGAGACAAGATGACATGATGGACAGTTTTCCTTTTCAGATGAAAATACCTGTTCTTAAATACCAGCATACTAGCTAAGACTGTTTAGGCTGCGCTTTAGTGAATGCATACAGTATTTCACAAGATTTAGAAAGCTAAACACAAGAGGATGAGCCATTTGTTGTTGTAAGGTGGTAATATAGCTTAGCAGTATGACTGCCTTAAATCCTCAGCTGTATTACTGTGATAGCAACAGAAAATGGCCTAATAGATAAAAATTCTGATTGTAGAGTTATTTTACCCCTGTGAAAAAACTACATATGTCAACCAAGTATGCGAAAGTCATTTTTAGCTGTTTGTCCTTGCTTGTTTGCGACTGTCCAAATCATTACTGAAACCAGATTCATTTATAAGGGTCAGTATTAAAACAATGACTTTTGGGACATCTATATTCTGCTTATCACAGGAAAAGTGGGCATGTCATTTTTGCCTTTGCATAGTAATAATAATCTCTTCACATTTAAAAAACCCACAAATAGCTATTTGTATTAAATAAACAGTAAGGGGTGTAATAAACAACAATATGTTTCCCTAACAGTGCAGAAAATTGCTAATTATTTAATTATCCTTCCATACCATTCATATAGATTAGGCAGTGTTCTTGACATTAATGCAACTGCAGTTTACATCACAAAGTATAATTTTAAACATCAAAGATCATTAATTATCTAGACTTCTCTAAGCACCCTGTCATACCTTGCACATTCTCTTCAGAGGAAGCTTCAGGGTAATTAAATGAGGCTTGCTCAAAGAAGTGTATCTGATTAATCATGTCAATATTGAAAGCTCTGAATTTTCAAGACAAACCCAAATCCAGGAGCCTAAAGGACTTCCACCGAACTCCTAATCGCATCACAATGATTGGTCCTTTTGTGTAGTTCCACATTGCATCGCTCTTCAATCCGACCGTAACCTCGACAAGCACGACGAAGATCATTGCACCAGGAGCCATGTTTGTTATTAGCCATGCCCACATCATGTCTAATGGGATATTGGTTATTCTGAGCTCTTTGCTAAGCCGGAGCGGAGCAAGGGTTTGGATTTATCGCTTATGACAGTGCTTTCCCCCTTGGGGAGTAAAAGGGGCACCAAGGGTCAATGTGTCTGCCGGTTAATCAGTACAGGAGCCATCCGCACGCCACCGGCTAGCGTTGCCTCCACTTAGGCCGTGTAATTGGTTTAGATGGACACACTTGGTTTTGCTGACCAGTGCGCTAATTGTCCCCAGGATACACTGGGAGGAAATCCTCAAACCACTCCCCCTCCCCTCCCAAAAAAAGCAATGTAGTGACTGGTGCTGATCCAATCAAAGAAAGTGGTGTGTGCCTCTCACTTATTTTTTCTGTATTAGGCCTGTTAGAGCTGTGTCATTGAGGTAGATCAAGATGACAACCATCACTTTGACAACTCTATAGCAAGGGATTTACCTCAGCTAATAGACTCTAGGCCCTTTCTTGACTGTTGACCATGCAAGAGGGTTCTAGTTTGGTACTGGGAATTGCCTATTGCTGTTTTGCTTTTGTAAACAATACTGACAATGTATTTAGTAGGAAAATCTGACAAGAAGTTAGTTAGTGATCCGCTGCCCCATGATGCAACCCATCAGCTAGGATTTGTACACACCCTTCTACTGATGAGCTGGACTTACCAGACAGAGTCCCATATGGTTCCTGTCCCTCTACAAACTCCTCAGGCTTTGGCATTGATTTATCAGGAACTGGTCTGTTCTCCCAGCCACCTGATCAGCTCCTAATGAAGCCCAAACAGCCTGTGCGAGATGAGGCCCATTAGGCATAATGGCAGCGTACATCAAAGGGGCAAGCGCCGAGAGGTTGCAGGGGAAAACAAGGTTAGAGACAGACTCACCACACAGACTGGCCGTCTGCGGCCGCCATCATAATTTATAACAATGCCTCAGAGCCTAGGCCTGGGTCTGAGTCTAAGATTGACAATGTAGAGACACACAGAGAGAGAAAGAGATTTTTAATGTCTGTCTGCTCTTTATCCTGATGAGGAACAGCAGTTCAATGACCACAGCAAACAAAGATTCATTGTTTTTACTGTAGCTTAAGTGGTGCTGAGATAGGTAGTGCCAAGGGGCTTCTTTGTCTGCTCTTTAAAACGCATTGCAAAGCAAAGTAGCTGATGCTGTTTGCATACATTAATCCAAAGGTCAGCTGAAATATTTGGACCGCTTTCCCAGTCTTCGACTTTCCCCCGATCGACAAACAACCGAGGCCTAGGCTGGACCCGAGAAAGTGAGCCGAAGATAGGCTACCCACTCCTCGCCCCTCCACCTCCCACCACCATACCCATTTTACAGAATACTATTTCTTGAAAAGGTACACAAACATGATCAAGAAACTTCTTTCACATGTTGGTTAATGCAGCGAGTGCTTCTGCAGTGAACTCCATCCGACGCAACGCCCATCAATTGCGCACGGTGCCTGAAAAACACATGGAAGAACCTTCCACTCAGACTGTGTGTAAATTGCCTGTCATCAATTATTAAGCAAAGCATTTGGCCTGATTGATCAACCCCTAATGGGCTTTCCAATCACCACTGTTAGACAGGTTTTATTGCTAATCAAAACTGGAAATTGGTCAGAGAGACGGGGACTGGTTTAGTCAAGGATCGTTGATAACATCTTGTCTGAGTACTGTCTCCTTGTACAAACAATCAAATAGAGATGTGGTGTACTTTCTGATACTTGTGCTACTGTTCCATCATTTGGTTTGTAGTGTTTAAAATCTTTGCCAAGACATACTTGTATTTTAATGAAAATTAATGCCGTTGTTCTGTCTCACAACATTGCCTTCTTGTATTTTCCACTTTCCCTTAGGTTTGAATGAAAACATGGCTGTTCTTGTTCTCAGATTGGTAAAGATTTTGGCTGGCTTCTCTGGTTTAGTTTTGCTGGGCTGTTTGCTATATCTCTATCTACTCCACTCACCCTATCACCCTGCCTGCCCAAGGACATGCTAAATAAGTCACATTCCTCCTTAGTAACCCATTGCTCTATGGAGCTACACTGCCTAAAATCTGTTTGGAAAATTTAAGATGTTAACATTTCCCTCAAGGAGCGTCTAACCCTAAGCCTAAAACCAAAGCCAAATGATTGTCAGAAAAGTGCATTTAGTTGCCGTCTGGACAAAAGCCTCTTGTGTGAGCTGCTGCATTGGTACAGAGCAACACTCGTTGTGTTATTCACTAGTCCATTGTCCCACCAAAGTGTAGGGTCACTAAGGGCCTGACCTCTCATTGAGACAAGGAGAGAGCCCCTAGTCTCCTGTATAATAGGATTATCTCCAAGACATAGGCCTGCACTAATTCCCTTTCAAAGGAAGCTACAAGATGCTCGACAGGACGACATTGTCGCCACTGATCATAATAAAGGCTCCTGGTTTGGTTCAACAACTTTTTCAATCCTTAAGCTGAAACAAATGTATCTGTACAACTGGGAGGATGCTGGACTTTTGGCTGTTGTTTTCAGGCTGGATCCTATTAGATGCAGTTTAGGAGCTAGCGTAGATTTATCACCTGGTCATGTTGAGAGTCTAATGCCTGGGCTTAGTTACAGAAAGGCTTTTAAGAAGCAACTCAACAGAGTGCCATAGGGGAAAAAAAAAAAAAAAACTTGTTTGTGGTGTTTAATGTGTTATGCTGGAATTGTTTTATGCTCAGTGCCTAACGGGGTATGCATTAAGGCCACAAAGCAATGAAACACTACACCTCAGCTAGTGTTTTCTGCAATTAATGGGATGGTCGAATATCAAAATTGGTATTGCACACACACTCAGGGGCTTTCTTAAAGACTTTAACAGAGACCTTCATGAATTCCTCAAGGCAAGCGTTCGAGTCACGGAAAAAGCATACATGGCATAGACACTCATGAGCTCGCCACAGGTTGTGGTGCAGACAGACCGCTTCTTAAACACCATCGCTGTCTGGCTTGCGCTCTTCAAGAGGGTGCTCTTAGGTGCACTTAAGGCTGAGTAGTCCTCACACACACACACACGCTTGGCCTGGGATGCAGAGGTAGTGTGGAGAGGGGCGACGGAAGGGCAGTCAGACAGAAGGTCCATTAGGAGCAGACAGGGCCGGGCTCCTGTACAAAACCAGAGGGGGTTTATCACCAGAGAGAGAGGGAAGGATTGATATGGGGGCAGGTGAGGGAACAGTCGAGGGAGTGAAGTTTGAAGAGTGCAACGCAGGGTGCGGTGTCATCTTTGAGATGGAGAAAAGTGTTTGTGTATGAAAAAGAGAGTGATACAGAAAGACATGAAGCTTGTGTGTTTGTCCAGATTTTTAAATATGTAAGCATATATACTGCATGTCGATATGCATGTATATACACATATATGTACCAATTTCCAATGTAACATTCAAATTCAAATTAGAAACTTAAATTTACTTTAGCTAGCATTAAAATTCAAGTACAAATTACACACAATTATTCACAGTATGCACCGATGAAAAGAAAAAATAAATACATTTTTTTTTTAATTGTTAGCGTCTTCTAACTTGTTTTTAGTGTACTTTCACCACTTGTTTACCAATGTATGTAGGTGAAACAGAAAAACCTGGAAATGTGGGCTAAATACCACATTAGCTTTGGGAATAGTATATTTCAGATAGCCTGTTTCCTTTAAAATATGCATGCAGATTGTACACATTATTGATATATTGATTAAAGTGACTTTAACAGTTTGTTTGCTGACCTGCAATAACCTTTAACCAGATAAAACTTATTTCTTTAAAGCTCTTTTAACAGGCACCTGAGTTTGGTACACGCCTCTGAGGAATTTAGCTACCTCTGAAACAGCAGTAAATAGTATATCATAATAATAGGTGGCTTACTATGAGTATATTTTGATGTGATGACCTCATGCATGCTGATTGGTTTGATATATGGCGCCTCGGGTTTCCTGTTTCGCTGTTCCGCTTCCTTCCGGAAAAAAGAGGGATGGGATACAATGCGCCATTGTTAGCCCTGCTCTATTTTAATGGACACACTGCTGACAGCTTCTGCCTTCATGTCTGGAGATAATACGCTTGGGCTTCGGTGTCACTTACAAACAGGAGGCCAAAGTATTAGTTTTTGAATAGAGTCACATTTGTGAAGCATCTTAACCATTTCTAAGCAGTGAACAGAAACATTGCGTGTTTCTCTTTTTAGACATAAAGTATAAAATATACCAGAGAAAAAAAAAAAATTCAATATTTTTACAAATTGTCTGTGCCAATTTGTAAGAGAACAAAGAGGTACTGATTACATTCATTTGATTGTAAGGACATGATGGAAATGTCATTATAGTAGCAGTGCATTGGAGTTGGCAGTTGGATACTCTCTGGGGGGCACTGTTGTTCAACCTTTAGACCTCTTTAGAAATTTCAGCGTGGACTGCAATGTCTTCCTATCTTTACCTTCGCTCCATCCATTCTATAAGGAAGGAACTGCTTTCACACATCTCACAACAGACTCTATTACACATAAGCCTAATAGGATGCTAGCACTATAGTGGACTATAGAGTTGGCAACTATCCATTATCCACTTTCCTTTTTGTCACCTGACTCCGTCCGACTAGAAACAGTGCCATAGCGTCTCTCTCGTGACCCTCGCGTCTGTATTAATCTCAGTGCCGCCAGACCTGGTGCCCCATGGTGAGAAGTCTGCACGGGGCTAGTTTCAGATAGCAGCAGGCAGCTTGACCGACTTTGAACGCCCTTAAGCCTCCACCTCCAATAAGGAATAACAAGACTCGCCTGTTCTCAGGATTCCTTGCCTCAATACCTGTTCTGAGTTATGAAATTGTTTGGCACCAGAAGAAAACAGAATGGGCGCCAGACATGGAACAAGGTTAAAAGGTCTAAACAAGGAAGCTAGGATAACTGTAAATCCAGTGTTGGTCGTTGGTCATCGTCGCTATCAGGGCTTTAGCATGATCAAACAGGTAGAATCTGAGTAAGCATTTTTAGTCTTAACTAAATTTAAACCTAGATGTATTTATAGCCATGGTGTAATAAAAAAATGCAAACCCATGCTTGCTCTTTGGTTGCATGTGAGTCTAATGGATGCTGTGGAGACAGTTTGCATGCCTTCATTCTGACACCATAATACCGCTCAATTACTCATCTGATAAAAAGATGATGAATATTCCTTTCTTCTGTGGAGGTTTGACAGAGCTCTCCTCTGCCTCTGCTTTGCTCTTTGAGGAATTAAAAGGCTTAGGGAGAGAAAAAAATCAAGGCAAATCCATCTTCTTGTTTTATCAAAGTCGAGACCGGACCTCAGTGCTCCTTTTAAAATAAATACTTCTTCTAAAATGCAAAATAGACAATGAATGAATGTCAGCCAGTCGGCATGATTTTAATTGGTATAATGGTAACTGGTTCGTCGGCACTATTAGCCCGGCAAGCGTTTTGGACAGAAAATATTTCCTTTTTTACGCAAGTGTTAAAGAAGATGTCCTTAGATGTTTCAACATTCTTTTTTGCAATCTGAAGGTAGTTGAATGGGTTTTTGCCCTGGCAGCCATAGTTGCCCAACTTTTCAAAGGTCATCACCAGTTAAATCTCATTCTTCCCAATACAAAATGCTGTATTTGGATGCTTTTACTTGTTTAGTAGCAGAGAGCTGTTTTGTACTACGTTGCACCCTTAATGGCAGTTTTTCTTAATTTGGCACCGAGTTTGCATTTTTTTCGCTTTGTTACAGACGTCTTCCTCCTTTTGACCTAGTCAAGAGGCCTCTGTTTACACGCTGTCCGACAAGTAAACCAAACACCTGCTGACCGAAACAAATGGCTATATTTATCCATTACCTCCAGTTAATTTGGTGATTCACTCTCTCAACTGTAAACCAAGGATGCATAGTGGCTGATAGGCTACAGTCATACTTGATGATGAGAAACGTGGCAGAGGATTGTTTGGGCATTTGTTCAGCCCATTTGATTTACATTCCACATCTTTCAGAAAACCCAAACCGAATCGGCAATTTCTTAAAGCTTTGACATGATTTGACCCTTTTTTTCACTGTTTCGGCTTATCATGTGACGCCAAGTCGCCAGAGGTTGTTGCTAATTCCTTGCGTGATGTTGTGCGATGCATCGCAGCATCCACTGCTTGTTGTGGATGGGTTGTCGTGGACAACCATCTACTGGCTCCAGTTTCCTAACCGTGCTCCGAGGAACGAGGAATATTTGAGTGTGCGTCTCGCTTTTTTGTTTAAACTTTCACAAGGCCACCCAGCACTCCAGTGTTTACCGGCACTCTAGCTTTTCGATGATAACTTGAAATCAGCGTCCACAAAAGCCTTTCATCCTCCCTGTATCTCTCTGTGTATTCTAAATACTGTCAAGAGACAAGACTCACACACACACACACACACACACAGCCAAGCGTACAGCTCCCATGGTTAGAAAGAATGGGTCTTTTTCCTCTGACAGACCACAGTGTTGTTTAAAAGGCTTTTCATAGTCTGAGGCATGTCGTTTTCTATAAGGGGGACAAGAAGAGACAGGCCAGCTCTCTCTCCAAAAGAAAATTTTAATTGATTTGTGGGAGTCATAAATTTAGCAGAGACAGCTCTTTTTTTCCAGGCATTTAGGGAAGGCTAAAATTTTTTACAGCTGTGGGCTACAGCGCAGCAGCTCCATGTACCAAAATCAAGCCGCCGCTCTCCAAAGCAAACATGCTCCAGCGCCTGAACAATTAGCGTGATGAATAGGAAACGGTGATAAATGGTCAACGGCTAGTTGTTTTATTTCAACACAGCCTCACAGGCACTCCCTATTTCGCTAGCGGTGCTACATGAAGCATATGAACTCTTTTTCGAATGAACGCCGCATTTCCCATCATCGGGCTTTCTCAAAGCCTTTCGGGAAAATCGAATTTGAGGTTTAAACTGAGTTTCCCCTTGCAAAGAGGGCAATTATCTTTTCACATCGAATGCCAGGCCTTTCGCTTTGCCTAAACCTTGGTGGAGGGGGACTGTGAACTAACTTCCCTTTTGATATTCTTAACATTCTCAGCACTTTGTCTTTGCCATTGACGATCTGTGAGGACAAATTAACCTGAGTTGAGATTTCTCTCTGAGCGAATACAGCATACACCATACAGAAAGCTTTAGGGGCAGAGCCAAGTTGTTTTTATTGTGTGTCTGGATCCTGATGTCCCCATATAAAATGGGCTTTCCTGATGTCTAGACAACATACACACACAAGCAAAAGCACAACCAACCTACAAAAAAAACATATTATTCCCAATAGCGCATCAACACAAGTGATACTACTTTGTGTCCAGCAGAAAAGTGTTACTTTCGACACTTCCTGTAGACGCCCGCAATGGCCCTTCACCCGGCCAGGTCTAAAATAAAACTCATTACTGTCCCCCGGCTGTGATATTTATCTATTTATATCTGCTGTTTACTGTCAGAGCGAATAGCTAGGTGAGCCCTTTCTCTTTAGGAAACTCCTTTAGTAAACAGATTGTCAGTTGCATTGTGTGGCGAACAATTGACACTTTCAGGGGGGAAGGGGATGCCCTGGGACCGGCTCTGAGGTGACGTTATATAAATAGATTTGAGATAGAGTTCATGTTCTGCCAGTGATGATAATAGTGCTGACAACGAGCCCTTGCCTTTATGGTTATTGAGGGTCTAAATAAGATCATTCTGGATTTGAAGTTCTATTTTGAAAAGAGATATTTAGTTTGCACTAATGTTGATTTTGAGTTGTAAAAATTGTCACTTTTGCTGTTTGTCCAATGTCTATTGTTTCAGATCTACGCAGTGAGCACTGTACGTGCTTTTTCCTCTTATCAGCCACGTAATTTCGCGTTCGTGTGTGTGTGTGTGGCCAGCCTGCTAACCCCACAGCATTCACACCTTCACTGGTCACAGCCACTTTACGAGTCTCCTGCTGTTTACAGCCTGCTGCAGCGTTGGCTGTCATTATCCAGGAGTAATTACTCTCAAAAACACCTTCGGGCAGTGCAAGGGAGCCGGACAGTTTTTGTAAAAGCTTGGAAAAAGGGCGTGTGTGTGTGTTTGGTGGGGGAGATATCCCTGACCAGAAGAGTCTCTGCTTAATTTGTCAATGACTAACGCAGCTGGCCAGCTTGTGCACGCGCCCTTTGATGTGGCCCAGCAAACAGTGCAGAGGGAGAGGGCCCACCGTCCAGAGAGCCCTTATCTTACCCAGAGTGCACTGCAGGCCTGATAAGGGGTTCCGACAGACAGCTGGGCCCCGTGGCCTTATCTTAGGGCCCTCAACGTGTTGACCTCTTCAAGAAACCGGCCTTCCGAACTCTGTACGCCAAAAAAAAAAAAAAGCCTTTAATGTCGCACCTTTCACTCAGAGGGTCAGATTGTGCTTTGAAACTCAAGTCAGGCTTGAATTAGGGGTGGGATGATAAACTGGTATAATGGTGTACAATGTAAGAAATGCTGAAATAGTTAATTATACCATTAATAGCATGCTATATATGTATAAACAATGATGTCACCAAGAAGAAAAAAAAGAAAGAAAAAAGTTGTCTTGGTGTGGTGCATATGTTATTTTTAATAAAGGGTAGGCAAAATGGCAGGCATTAGAGAAAACAGTGTTTTAACATTGTTTTGATCCACTAAAAAAGTCCACAAATTAAAAACAAAATCTAGCAGTTTCACTAACCAGACAATTGAATTCTTGCTCTGCCATTGGAATGATGCAGTATTTAGCATTTAATTACATATAAAATACAAACTTGTGAGCAAACACTATGATGCGTCAAAAAAATATATACTGATATATCGGATTTTACTGTTTCCATGCACCATGTCATATGCTACAGAGATTTCTGGGCTTATGGATAGATGGACCTGGGCTCAGATTTATCATAGTCTGTAGCAAATTGAAAGTTATATTTGTTTTATGGCATTTAATGCCATCCTCTTTGAATGTAATTTTTTTTTAAAGTTCTAAGCCGATATTGTGATGTACCAAAAACCATGCACACATTGGGTTTAACCGGAGTGATTTTTTCATAACGATTAAACAACCCGCATCTTAAATGAGTCAGCCCTTAAATGGCAGAGCGTTAACGAATATCACGTTTGGATGTCACAACAAACTGAGCCACAAAACAATTGTTTGCCTGGCAAAACAGGAAATCCAGGAATTATTATTTTTTTTTAATGACCCCTACTTTGTTTTATGTTTAATGACACGGGCTTCAAACTGAGATGCCGCCATGTGTCTGAGATTAGTGCTTCGTGACTTAAATTAAAGTGTGACTCATATTAGTACGCCACTGATTTGGAATAGCATTGTGGCTCCTTGATGTAAATTGCCACGGAATAACTTGAGGATCTTTGCAGAACAAAAAAAAAAAGAAAATCTCTCAAAGCCTTTTTCGCTGTCACGCAAAACAAAAAATGTATAGTCGAGATCTTCTTTCAGCAAATTTACAATACAATGTGCATGGCTGGAGATTTACCCAAAGCAGGCCAATGTGACTGTTATGGTCGAAACTGAGGAAGACAATTCAAGAAGAATGTGAGAGCCTGGAAAACCATAACCAATTATCCTGTCAATCTGAGCGCAAGGCCTAGAAGAAAGAGCTGAACTCTTTTTCTCGAGT
This sequence comes from Olivaichthys viedmensis, assembly GCA_028565825.1. Classification (NCBI taxonomy): domain Eukaryota; kingdom Metazoa; phylum Chordata; class Actinopteri; order Siluriformes; family Diplomystidae; genus Olivaichthys; species Olivaichthys viedmensis. The sequence continues at coordinate 10,600,636 of JAOUQW010000028.1, read as the reverse complement.
CTCCTCTCAACTAGGCCTAAATTGCCATAGCCGAAGCCCCTTTTTCCTCAAAAAGAAAGCCAAGGAAAAGTGACAAGAGGCGGCTTTTATTTTACAGCACTGAGGAGTCCCTCCCAACCCCGCGCAATCTCTCCTTTTGTCTCCGCTGCATGGCTGGAATATCTGGACAGATTTTATCAGCCGTGTTTTGTTGCAGGAGGAGGCCGTCTGTCTCCTGTACAGCTGCTCTAGACGACCAAATTACTCATCATGCTGGCCTTTCGGCACCTCCGGATCCCTGGCTAACTCTGGATTAAGTCACTTTAATGTTGCACAGAGCTTCTGAAGACCAAAACAATTAAAAGATTGGGTGCTATCAAAGTGTCTTCGGGTTCAACTGTTTTTCAGAAAGAACTCTCTTTCTGAGACGAATACTAAGAAGGGATTGTTTGTGGAACATAAAAAGTGGATCAAGTTATTGAAATTGTATGTGACAAACTTTTGAATTTTCCACAGTTTCTGATAAATGTATTAGCTCAGAACTATTTGTGGCCTGTGGTAGTCCTTCATGCTTTAACAAGAGTAGCGGTGGAACAGTGGTTTTAATGGTATTAAAACTACAGTATATATCACTATATATCGTCATATCACAGTATCTGAGTACAGCTTTATATTTTCAAAGACGATGCCATTAAATAATGTATGACCTGTCAAAAAACATATTTTAAGGGATGTGCTGCATCTGAAAATTACCTCTTTTTTTTTTTTGTTCTATACCAGTATAGAAGTGTTAATGATCTCACTATTTCCACGTCGGTATTAACGTGACATCCCTAAATTACAGGATGTCTTATCGGTTGGCCTTAGCATCGTCAAGATGCTTAAAAGTGCAGTCCATTAACCCGCCACAGTAAACGCAGCATCTGACCACCCTAATAACGAGTTCACCCGCAGCACCTGGCAACGTTCTTCCCCCCCAGCTCATCCCCTTGTTCCCTGGCCGCGTATTAATTACTAACCGGGTCTGGTGATATCATGGCGCTGGAACGCTTTCTCAGCTCCCTTTGCGCTGGCCGTGCTGTAAATCAGCCTGACTTTTCAAAGAAAGGCAGCGAGGTCCCACCTGTCAGTGAAGCCAAACACGCACAGAGTCAAACATGCTTGGGAAAGAACACAATGAGCCGCTTGCAGTGGTAAAATAGCATTGTTGGAGAATACAATGCTGTACTGTACTGCACAACTGTCAGCACAGTCATATAAGGGCGAGTCCTTTATAAAGACCTAAAAAGCAATGTCATGACTGCGCTGATATAACCTTTATTGTAAGTCCTACAACATAGTGTATTTTTGGAGCTATATGTGCGCACACGGATGGCCTATTTATTTTTATAGTTAACAGCATTAAGCAAAATAAGTCATTGTAATATTAATGTTATATCAGCAATATCATACACAATGTATTGATATGAATATGTTCCGCACACTCAACCCCTACATCAAAAAATTATTGCTACATCATTCAAATATTGTGCGTCTGTTTAATCACGTTCCTTTTTCTGTTCACACTCAAAGTGTACAAAGTGTTCAAACATTCCAGTTTATATTGTATGAACAAAAGAATATATATATATATACTCTTCATATCTTACCATATTCCTTTTTTTTCCCCTTCAAATTACATTAACAAGCCAGACCGGGACCAGTTGGCTGTCTTAGGTTGGCTTTATTACAGTTATAAAATACATTAAATAATGTGCTTAATATTAAAAAATTTGCTTTGCAATTCTCTCACAATTTTTAATGTATGCCGTCTCAACTAGGCTTATGGGTTTGAATATTTTAAACAGTTGTCATTGTCAGCATAGATAATTTATTTTTATGTTCTTTAAAAAAAAATCTCATATGTACATCATACCTACTGGATTAAATTACTTTTAAAAAATGAATAATAATAACTTGATATGAATTAATGTTTCAGTAACCATTTTAGGCCTGCACAAACAACTTTTACTGACTTATTTATCTGTTTACTCAAGCATTTTCTCTCATATTGTTCCCCCCTCGTGTCATCTGTATATTTGTACTTTACTATACCCATTATGTTGCCCCTAACTGCAGGACAGTATTTAAAAATATATATACTTTTTTTTATTAGAATTAGTTTTTGTGGCCAAATATTGCCAAGACACAAGTTTTGACATGTTTTAACAATCAAAAGAACGAGTAATTGAAAAGTTGAATAAATTAATAGTGCGAGTAAAGGTGAATCTCTTCTTTTCTGCCCTATGTAAAAATACAGTATGTACAGATTGAACAGAATGCAATGATTGAGTGCTAAAGTAAATAATAAAATCAGAAATATGAACATATTTCACATTACATACAGGACACAGAGACTTTATTGGAAAACTAAGAGTAGCTGGACTTAATCATAAATAATAAGAGGTGTGTATATGTATATGGCAAATTAGAGCAGCTATAACCACACATTTTTATAAATAACTTTCCACAAACATGCAAATACACATACATATCATGCAACAAACATTGAATTAGATGATGATATAAGAAAAACTAGTCAGTATAAAAACCAAACCACTCGATCCAAACATGCAAAAGAGTGCGTGTCATCCACTGTGACCGATTGAGTTTTCAATACAGCTTTTTCTAGCCAAGTTAGTTTGAAGTACATGGGGGAAATGAGTCAGTCGTTCCTCGGCGTGGCCTAAGAGGGGAGCTGGAAGCTCATTAAGCGAGCCAAGTGCGAGCAGCTCACAGGCTTCTGTTACACACAACCTGAACCTGGCACAGCAATCTTCTCTTACAGTGCCGCCAGTCATAAACAGCAAACTGACTTTTTTTTAAATAATTTTTTGAATTCACTTGCTTATTTATTTTTAACTGTTAAATAAAAAAATATAACCAAAATAAATTAATTATATTTTTTAAATTATCTTTGAAAAGTATGAATTTTGTTCCCATTTTTTCATTTTATTATTATTTAAATTTCTCCAGATATTTTAGTTTTGCATGGCAAATCAGTGTCACAAATCCGTTTATTTGCGTAATATCTCTACTTGCATCATGGCACTATGTAATATTCCTCTCAATAATCATGGCAAAAAATAATGGTCTGTCATTTTGTTGTTCTTTTTAAATAAACTTTTTACTTTGCCATGGCATTACAGTGAATGCTTGATAGTCAAATAAGTAGATAAAAAATGTAAAATGATCAAATGTTTTGATGTAACAATAAAATAATACAAGGTCAATTAAAGGTCTTAATATATGTAATACAAGTGCTACTACATCTGACATGAGGACAAGTGAAATGTTTCTTTCCTTCCCATTGAAGCGATCTTTCAGATACACTGAAGACACACACTGCCCTCTACATATTGGCTATTTACTTCTAATCTCTGGAAATCCTCAACAGGGAAGTGCACTTTTGCCTCCTTTAGCACTTCACTTGGATACAGAGGGAAACGATTTCTGGGGATAACTTGGATAAACGGATCGGTTTTACGGAACACGAGGTTTTAGCATGATCATGTTTAGCTAATGTAAACCTACTCTGGCGAAGATTTGTCTCCAGGGCCATTGCAGCTGAGCAAAGCAGTCTTACTTACTTGAGATAAACTAAAATAGAGTGATATAGAACGGGGTTTGGTTTTTATTGTGCTTCGTTAATGGGCTCCATGTCTTTGGCGAGCGGAGACGCTCGTCCCGGTGAGTTATGTAAATACAAGTTGCTCGCTCCCACCGTTTGAAGTCCCTCTTTGGATAAATGGAGCCAATTTCTGTATCTGGGAAATGTTTGAACAGCTGTTTGTCTTAGAATGGGACATCCTACAGAGTTTGCCTCTTCTTCTACTTCTGCAATACCTTTTCAGGACTAATTAAGGGAGGCTGCAGATGCATATCTGACTTTCCTGCTGCTGCTCTGAGTGTTCGTTTGTCTTGGTTACGTGGGGCTGCTTTGATCTTCTATGTAGAAGGCCATAAAATGGTAGCATGGCCTATTATAAGGCTGTATTCAGAGCCAGGTTATTTTTAGTCATTTTCTGTTTGAGTTTTTCCGTCAGCTTGACTGTGAGAGAGAAGTTATTTGATTCAGTGATTCGGTTCTTAATGTGATTCAAACGAATGGTCTTAGTTGTTTGGTCTGAGCCCCCACACCATCCGGTGGTTTTCTGTATCGCAGACACAGGAAACCATCATTTTAGTGTCTGACTCTGATCCTTATCGAATCATTTGCTGATCAGTGACTCAGTTTGTTTACTGTAAGGTCTGTACATGCATCATGACCACAGAAATTAGATTGTTGGCAATAATATGTAATCTGCTCACGTGTGAACATTTTTTTCAAATGCCCAGAATATCCAAGGAGTGTTTAATATAAGCATAATGTACATCAATTTCTTAAAATGGTGAATAAGTTAGTTAAGATGTACAGGACCAAGTCAATAAACTCGTCCAACTCTACGTGACCTTGGACACCGATCTGGATCTTAGTGAGCGGCCTGGAATGAGCAGAAATCCACTCGAGGTGGACTTGCTTGCTTTCTGGCTGCCACGATCCTTCATGACTTTAATAATCAGCGTGGTTACCACATTTGCTTAAGTAAGTCACTGTTATCAGATTATGCACTCTTGATCAGAGCCACATGCTGAACCATATTGATTATATTGTTGCATGGGCTTTCTGCTCATACGCTTGCTGAACGCTGCTCTAAATGGATTTCCCGTCCCATTTGAGGGGTCAGTTAACACACCAAGAGAAAGCTTTGGACATTGTAATTCAAACCCAAGTTTGGAGCTCAAGTTCTTTGTTTCGGTGAATAAAAATTGCCATTGTGATACTTGGTTCCAAACACATCAGAAGTCTTTAGCATCCTTTTTTGGGGGGGGGGGGGAATCTGCAACCTCGAAAACCGTGACTACATTGCAAAAAATTTAAGCTTATCAAGTGAAAACATATAAAATAATATTTCTTCTTATTAGATTATCATAAAATAAAAAGTCTATTAACCCTATATCTAGACATTTTTGGAATTGTCTTATTCTATTGGCAGATAATTTTTCTCGAAATAAATGCTTGGAATAAGCAAAGATATCTGCCAATAGAATAATACAATTTTAAGCTTGAAATTAGTTTAAAAAAAGAAAAACTAGAAATAGGCTAAATAATCTTTGTTTTATAATAATTTAATAATCAGAAATATTAGATATATTTGCCCATATTCATAAATGAATGCTAAGATATTGCACTGGCTGAGATATCATTTTTAAGAAATCATAAAAAATCATTTAAGTTCATATTAATGGATTAAACAAACTTTAGAGAAATTTTCTTGCATTTTGGAGGCATGGAAAGGACATTTTAACAGTGATGCAATGACAAACATTCAGATAATAGTGCATCAGCCTTGTAATTTTAAACAAATAAACACCTTAATTTCTGTCATGGTGTAGCAGGGGTGGACACATGGTGTAGTGGGGAACTTCGCCACGCCTCCTGCAGCATCAGGGAACTCTGCCGTGCCTCTTGGGGCAACAGGGACAGCCTCGGCGGCCATCATCAGCCCCCCCCTCAATCATTTCCAGGGGGATTTCCTCCTCCGCTCCGGAGAGGCTCACGACCTGGGCTGGCTCGGTGCCGATCAGCTTCTGTGGCTGGCTCCGAGGGCATCGGCATGGAAGCTCGACCGGGGGGGCCGCAGGAGGCGGCTGCTGCTAGTTTGGCAGTGCAGTGGGAAGTGTGCGCTGTCGCTGCCCGATAAGCGACGCCACCAAGGCGACCAGAAAGTCGAGCCGGGTCCGCCGGACTATTTTCATTATTTTACACATTAAAGAGACATTAATCACAATGAATTACTTTTAATGTGTCCTATAACAAGTAAAGGTATATAATAATAATAAAAATTACAGATTTAATTTTCAAAATACAACTTTTATTTCGAATTGAAATTCGGTGTACATGATTAGGGGTATGGCAGTTTACCTCAGCTGCAATTTAAAAAGAAGTGTTTTGTCATTTTCATTTATTCTAGGGTACATATCAATATGGTTTTATAGTAAATGGGGTACAACTATGCACAAAGGTTGTGTGTCCCTCGGTCCTAAAATGGCACAGTATTGTAGGAATGACCCATATGTTGTGGGTGTGAACAGGGTATTCAGACAGATATATTATTTGATAATAAGTATCAACTGTGGAAAAATTTTATTCAACTGAAATTCAAATCAGTCTCTGATGAGACTCTGGACTCTACTATATGAGCACCTGTTAATACTGAAACCTGTGCACAGTAATTGAGACCTACTGGTTAGCCTGCTTTGAAATAAAATCAAAGACAGACATTTTTAAGACCATTACATGTAGCATCACTGGATGGAGTATTTTAATGACTGTGAGAAAAATAGTGAGCATCATCCTTTTGCCTCCTAAGGGTGATACACATTAGGCTACTTCTCAGATGCCTTACAGGAAGCTCCATCTCCTGACTCTGATGAGCTTTAACTCTGGGGTATCCTATCATCTGTGTGTGTGTGTGTGTGTGTGTGTATGTGTGTGTGTGTTAGTCAGTGTTCACGACAGGGACTCTCAACAAATACCGTAATGGGGTAGGGGCGAGGTGTAAAGACACCAGAACCCCCTACGCTCCCTTCCACCTAATCAGCACACACTCAGAGCAACATAGGAAACAGGAAAAGCTACAGCGGCATTACACTAAATAATCCCTGTCAATACATTAATTACACACTTTTCAATCAGTTATAATGGAGCTAATTAGTGTATATGTAGAGGGTTGATGAATTGCATCCATTTAAAGCTTAACATAAATAAACTGGCACAAGCTTTAACAAGAACTAACTCTGGTCGTGTTTCTTCACTGATCCACAGTGCTGTCCAGCCTGTGCATCATTTGATGCCAGTCCAGATATCCCCTAGGTCTGGAGACCAGTAACAATTGGGGGCTCATCCGGGATCATCGCTGCATAGGCAAGGAAGCAGGAGCTGCAACGAGACGGTGCACAGAGCGTCAGGGAAGGCTGCCCCGTGAGTCATTCAAAGAGCAGAGGTCACCGGTCCCCAGTCCTAATGACTACTGCTAACCCCCGGCGGTCGCTCGTCTTCAAGATTCAGAAAGGACTTTCTGTTTTAAATGCCAGTCAGTTACAGGCTGTTGCGAATGCGATTGGCGATGATGAAGAGATTTCCAACTGTTCTGATCTGAGTAAACCGGAATTATGTGACTTGATTGTTGACTACATAAGAAGCGAGAGGTTAAAGGAAGTGGAGGATGAAGGCATGTCTCAACTTCTCTACCTTGATTAACTGCTTAATGACTTGTCAGTCACAGATGCCGGAGCATCAGGATCTGACATTGCTACCCTACTCCAGAAAGACCACCCAACCACACATCATCTTGGACACGTAACCCGCACTCACCCTGGCCAGCTCCCTTCAGACTTATCTCCAACCACAGCAAAATGTCTATTTGCAGTGAAAGAAAAGTGAATAAAAATTAGAGCATTTCTCGGGAGTCCACGAGAAAAAGCTCCAATAAAGTGCAGGAGTGCAGTGATAGTCAGGAGGTGTGTGTGAC
>JAOUQW010000028.1:10577626-10588562 GCA_028565825.1 Olivaichthys viedmensis | reverse complement strand
TATGTTTTACTTGGATTATTAATGACAATAATAAACCTTTGCAGGTTAATTTTGTCACATTTTGAAGATAAGCAACTCCGAAAAGTCACTTCAGGTATAATGGGGACCAGCAAGTGTTGCGACAACTGCAGATCTGGGTATGTGTAAGTGATTAAAGAAAGTAATATATTAAGTAATGGATCACTTTTTAGATAAAAACATAATCAAGGCTGTTCTGGGATTTTACCTGCAGAGACTGAAGGAATTGAGAGCCAAAGCCTTATAAAACTGCACGACAGTGTGCCTAAGAGAACTGATGCAGTTTTAAAGGCAAAGGCTGCTCACATCAGATATTTAAAAACTGTACATTAAAGAAACCTAAAGGAACACAAAGTATCATCTTAAACACGTGTTATTTTGGTATATACATTACTGAGGAAAATCAGGGTGGTGTTATGGGTAATAATGGGTGTGGTTTATTTTATTTTTTGTCCTTATTTTATTTTTTGTCCTATGGCTGTGTCGCTAATAGTTGGAAGAATAGCAAGTGAACTAGGAAGGAAGAATAAACTAAGAATTAAATAAGAATCTCTGCCAATCCAACTCCTCTCTCGGCATTATTGATTACATTAAGTAAAGAATATAGGTGTCTTGATCCCTCTCTTGAAACAATACAATATGGCTGGGTGAAACATGCTATTTGGTGTGGGAGCATCTTATATTTGATGGATAAATGATACAGTTTCTGTAAGCATTTGATTAGAGCGGCAATTTAAAAGTGAGTTGTTTTTTCTCTCTCTCCTGTGCTCATAACTTTCCATGTTAAGGTTGGTATTTACATGAAATTGCCCATACAAAATTTTCCTACATACATTAGTTTGCGGAAAAATGAACACCAGAATGAAAAATCCCTCTTTGAGCATTGTCGGTGTGACACGTGAGAGTGACCGAGCAACACTCGCTGTTCGGGCCAATCCCTCTGACCTTGCAGATGTGCACAGATTGCTATAATACAGGAAGCAATCGGCTTTTTTATGCCACAGCCATTGTGTCATGTGGAGCGCCATGTGAAGTGAGGAAATCGTTTTAAGAGCTATTATTGCGAGAGGGAAAGAGAGGGACAGAAAGCTCATCAGGTTTACATTTGCCCATGCTTGTTTATTTGTCCCGAACATCACGGCCTGTAAATAACATGTCGAAATAGTGAGGACACAATGCTTGTGTGCAAGCGGAGCGCATTGTTTATAAGTGATACTCTGCGCATGAATAAAGCTCCCCCACTATTCTTCGGGGGGGAGATGACCGTCACGAAGCATAAACAGTTTATGACTGTAGCACTATCTCTGTTAGTGCAGGATAAATACAGGAAAACGAGTCACCGCGCACATCCTCCCAAGGACATGTACGCTATCTTCGCCTATTATTCCATTTTTGTCTGGCTGTCTCTCATGAGAGTACCTCACGCATCCGATGGTCCTTTTTTCAAATCTTTTATAACCTGAAAGAGAGTTGTATCTACTAAAATGGGCTTTCTACCAAGGTTAGTCCTGCAAAATATAAGAGCGTGTCCAAATCCTGGATCTGATTCATAAGTGCCGTTTCTCTTATTATGAATGACTACTTTCAAAAGTTCAAAAGTTCTCTGCACGTGGTGGTGGCGGCGCATTTTAGATGGAGTGCGGAGGACGTAGTGGCATCATACACAGCTCAAGGACAAATCCCTCGGTCTCCTGTAGCATTTTCCAAACCGCTGGAACCATTTTGTTTCCCTTAGTCTTTTAATAGGCCCGGTAATACTGTAAGTGCTTCAGCACACTCGATTTGTAATTGAACTCTACGTCTTTATGTATTCCATAAAATAGTACATTGAAAACTGTATTATTCCTGGATTTCTTTCATAAGCCTGCTGATCCAAAAATAACGGCGGGGGAACTTGGAGGAGAAAATCGTCCCTGCTAGCCAGACTGCTGCCGGTGCTTCTCTGTCCCAGCATGTAGGTCTATATTTCCCCCAGGCGAAAGTGATCATATTCTACTGTCTGTGGTTTAACATTATGAAGTTCTATTAGTTATTTATGGAGTTTAATTGAACTCCCTAAAATGGCCCTTATCTGACCCTCACTGGCAATCTCATTAGGTTTACCCTCAGCCTCAGCAGTGCTCTAGTTTCTGGTAGTTTTATAGCGTCCCGCTGTGTCTAAGAGACACTGTCTTCCATCTCCCACCCGCCTTGTCCTCAGCCGGCTAGCGAGGGAGTTTATTATTTAAAGAGGGTTCTCCTCCACATCAAGGATCCTTCAGACCTCCTATCAGGCCCATATCTGCTGAGCTTTGATATGAGAAAGCAATTTTTGGGGAAATTGGGAGAGAAGAGGAAGCGGCGCATTGCACTTGGTGAACCCCTCCACATCCTGTCCCTGAGTGCTCGATTTGTATCTCCAGCTGGCGGAGGCTAAGCTAGCACCAATGGTAGGGTCCTGACAGGCTGCATTATATCCTATAAACTTCCTGAAACAGACCTTTTTTTAAACTAATCTTGGCCCCGATGACAGCGATAATTGTGACACACATAGGTATTGATCCAAAATCTTCTCATTGGCATCCAAACGCAAGCCACACTAAAGCTATCTGCTCCTTGGCTCTACTCGGCTCTTAAACTCTCAAGTGCAAACGTCCATCTGTGTCTGGCCAACACTAATAAACAATTCTCTGCTCGTTTTGGGCTCTTGGTGTCCCGTTCACAAGACCGTAGCCGAGTCGGTTAGCATGCGGTAGGCTAATTCGGGGTTTAAAAGCACTAAAAACACTAAACAGCGTGTGTGAGGGTTTGGTACGGTGACAGGCCGAGCATCATGGTAACCACCAGGCTACAAACCAACTGGAGTCCAGCTGCCAAATGGCTGGGATCAGTGCCTATGCTGCACACCGCTAAAAGGCAGTGTTTGTGAATGTTACACCTTGAAGTAAATCGTGACTTTGCTAACAGTGCACTAACAAAAGACACATACATAGCATAGAAAGAAAACGCCCTTTATGAGGCAGCACATGAAAAACTGCTGCACAAACAGCAAATAGCTTAATGCTAAAATGACTTTATAAAGCATGTCAAGGTGCACTTGGTAAAAGCACTGATCAGAGGTTTGTAATGTTCTTTGGCTTCCCAGATTGGTAGTGCATTAAGAGAAAGAGGTGTACTTGGGTTTAAAATTGGCTGCTATTAAATTGGGTGAAAAATAGAATAATATGTAAACAGTTTAAACACGTTGCACTTCATGCAGGAGTACATTTGTAATGTTGTGTAAAGTTTTCTGATTCTCAAGGGCTCATAATCCAACCATTCTTTGGAGCGTGCAGCTCCCTTTCTGAAATCAAAGTGCATTTAAAACTTCAAGTTAATTTTCATGGTTAAAATGTGAAAAGTGTCCCCTTTCTTTCTTTCTTCTTTGGAGATTGTCATGAACTGCTACCATTATGTGATCCTTTCCATAGACACTCCCATCAAGGTTTGACAAGGAGCAGGGTTACGAAACATGGCCGCCAAACATCTTCTACATGAGATTTGAAGTCCTTATCAGAACAAAACCATCACTGTTTGTGGCGAAAAAAATATTTCTCCTCCACAGTTCCGCAGTAAGCTAACAGAACAGCATTACGGAGGTATACGGTAGGTGAATAGAGTAGCCTAACATTGTTCTCTCCAATTTGGCTCAGTCAATGAGGTCTCTGTCACTTCTAATGACATTTACCCTGCACTACCCTTGTCTGATATTGAATTAACCCAGCGCTCAAATGAAGCCAATTAGCCTGGCCTAGCCATGATATAATTCAATGAGTATATTTTTTTTCTTTTTTCAGAACACCGACTGAACCCTGAGAGGCTGAGGCCTGGCTTCCTCCTGAAAGGCCTGATAAGTAAGGAGTCTGGAGGAGCCCAAGTGTGCACTTTCGCAGGAGATGCTTACTATCGGGTTAAAAGTGTAATTAGCCTAGCCTAGCCCACGGGCTCGAGCAATGTATTTTCCTTTCTGGGCTTTTTTAGCGGGCTAATGGGTAAGAGATTTCTCTCAATTAGCGATAATGGGTCTCTATGTGTCAGGTCTCTGGAGGTTCGTAATATAACAGGAGGCAGCTGCGCATGCCGAGTAAACATGCTAACAAGGGCAAGAGAGTAAACATTCGACTGTGGCATCATTTGAAACCAATTAGGGTGCGAAAAGAACCACTAATGCTGTTTAATAGATTATATCGTAGGAACACATATACAACATTTGTGTTCCTACGGTATAATCTATTAAACAGCATTAGGTGCACGTAGCCACATGTAGCATCTTAAACCTTGTGACTTTGACTAGCATTACTCTTTGATCCATCTGCCCCTTTTTCTCTGAACCTTTTCTCAAGTGCTTTATTTTCTCACAAATAGTTAGTTATAAGTTAAAGGAATACTCCAGCGTTCCTCAACATTGCCTCTATCTACTGCTTCTGTAGGGTATGAACGATTACCACAGACAATGATTTCGACACGTTCCCCTGTACTGAGAAAAGAAACGAAAACCATTTACTTAAAACTCACTTATAATAGAAGTCTAAGGGCAGTTGTTGAATTCCATCAATAAATGTTTGTGTTTATGCGAAACACATTTTTGTAGAACACTTTCATGAATTCTTCAGTCAAGTGTATTTGTAAATTAAGCTGAGATGGGACTACTTTTTCCAGAGGTAAGAATTCATTGTTATGTGTTACCAATGTAGGTCTGATGGCGCATGGATACCACAAAACCTTTGAGAAAACATAAGTAACCGGATTTACTTTTTACCAGATTGTTCCAGTGGTCGCTTTGGTTAAACATTCCATCAAGTCTGTCTCATCCTAACACCTTTATTGTTAAAGTTGTAGTTTTAAATTTAGGTTATAAATTTTAAGTATCTTTTATTGACGGAGTTCAACAACTGCCCTTAGAGTTTCATTATAAGTGAGTTTTGAGTAAACAGGTTTTCTGTTCTTTTCTCAGTACAGGGAAACGTGTCAATTCTTGTCTGTGGTAATCGCACATACGCTACTGATTTGGTGGATATAGATTAGATTGAAAAACGGTGGAGTATTCCTTTAAGGGAAAAACAGTGCCAGCAGTCATTTGACAACGAATGATGAAGCAATTATCCCTTCTTTATCGTCTGTTGGAGCGAGTTGACAATATTGCATCAACTGAGGCCTTCATTGTGAAAGAGAGAGAACTGTCAGAGAGTGAAAAAACAGAGAAACCTGATACATGCTGACTTCAGTAGTTGCTCTAGTGAGAAGCTGTTATTAAGGGGGTTAATGGTAGGTTTAAAGGTAGAGTCCTTGATTAGTTTTGAAGAGAGATCATCCTCTCACATGAGAAATCAAAGCCTCGGCGGTGATTAAGTAAGGAATCGTAGCGGTTTGATCGTAGAGTATTTTGAAAGTGTGTGTTTAAAAGTAAAATGTATCTCTTTGACAGTAGATGACGACCATGAGAAGCTCTTAAATGGGGTTTCACATAAGTAAGGGTTCACATGTCATCAGGAGTTCTTTTTTCTTTTTCTATTTGCCTCTCTGTTTTGTTCAATGATGTATTGTAGCCTAGGACAAAACTTTCAACCCTGGTAACAGATGCATTCTATTTAATATGGACAAACATATTCATTGTCAATGAATGCAACAGTGAAGTGTTCTTAGCTACTGTAACTATAACACTGCTGTGACCATGATCGAAGTCTTGTGAACTGCTCACAAAAAACGAATAGCGTATAGCCTCGCCCGCCACCTTGTGCATTTGATTATCTTTTAAGTGGGTTTTGTATTATTGCATTAGCACTAAAACCATTTTCAGACATTCGGCCCCACTCCAGTCTTTAAACACCACACAATAGTTTGTGACCTTGCTGCTGGACTGTTTGTTTCCTGGATGCTTTATTGGATGTTCCCATGATTCCTCAGTGGTTGTTTGTTTGTTTCCAGACCATCGTGCCATTGTTCCTTTCAAAACGAATACTTTTTATTGAATACGATAGCAATGGGAATGAATGGTTGTGCTTAAACTAAAGAAACTAAAGCACACCCATGTTGTTCATGTAACACAGGGTGGGTCCTCTCTGATGTTATGTCCATGGATATGTTTGGGTGACATTGAGTCCTCAGTGTCTGTACGAGTGAGGAAAGAGCAAATGAATGGCGGCATTTGTGCATCTGTTCGGACAAAACATTAATATCTGAAAGCTGAAATACCACACTAATGGTATTATCTGCAAAATACTCTCCCTCTTTCTCTTTCCAAATGTCATAAATCCATAAGCTGGTGTTCACTCTGCTTTATCTAATTGCCACGCCGCTACAATGGCTTATGCATCGAGAGAGAAAATCTTGTGCTAAAATGGTCTTATGCTCATAACTCCAGGGACAGGCAGTCATAACACTCACAGCTACTGTAGCACTTTCCAGAAGAAAAAAAATGTCTAGACGCCCCTGGCCTCATGTGTTGTTCTTCTTCCCCCCCCCATTATAGGCCCAGTTGCGGCACTATAGAGGTTGTTCACGCTGCTCAAGCCTTGGAGTGTGTGACCCATGTAAGCATGTGACTCTTTAACTTCCGGCGTTATCTCAGAACCGGGCAAGGGGTCTTCCATTTCCGTTTCACGAGGAACATCCATTAGTGGGACAATAGCGAAAGTGACACAAGTGTCCTACTGAGGTTAGCACTGACAATATCGCCCATTCCAGCTTTTGTCTTAGTACAATAACTTTAATATTTCCTTCACGAAAATAAAATATACTATAGTACATTTTTAAAGTGTACTACAATCTTTAAATGCTTATATTAGAGTATACTTCAAGTTTACTATTTGATATGCTGTCCATTGACTAAAATGGGACAAAACGTATACTCCGAAGTAAACTTATTGCAGTTTTGGGTTTACTCTGAAGAATCATTTGAAGATACCACACTAGCCATATACGTATTAATGACTGCACCAAGTAAACCACATATTAACTTAAGTACACTTTTAGCTCGTCTCTGAGAAATGCTTTGAGTGATTTAAAATAAATGAATCACAAAGTCTAAATAGTTCTCCCCCCATCATATGAACACTACCAATCCGGGAGGGTGAAGGTGCTTCCTCCCAGACATCTGCTCATGTAACTTCATAGGGCAGCTGAACACTGGTCTATTGCTGTGATATTGTCAAGATTCGAACACGTGATCCCCAAACCACAGGCCGAATGCTTTACCACTGCCCCACTCAGGAGCCCAGAGACTGGCTTTAAGACAAAAAATTTCAATTAAGTCTGACATTTGAAATCATTTGTTCTGTTTTTTGTCTTAAAGTCAAGTGCTGCACAGTAAAATCAAGTTATTAAGAATTTGAGTGAATATAATGCTTGATAAAATGAATTCTGTGCATATTGTATACTGGGTAAAAACTTGCTCACATAAAAGCCTAATAAATAATTTAACGTGGACCTATTATAAGTAGACCTAAATATTTAATATACTCTGAAATAAGTTTTATAACTATTATTACAAGTGCATCTAAGAGTAAACTAATAATTTCCTTCGCATCTAGTGTACTTTTCAACTATACAAATGAATGCCCTTAGAGATGCTAGTATATCAAACTGTAAGTATATCTGACACTTGGTGTACTTCACTCCAAGTATGCATTAGTATACTTGTAGTAAACTTAGATAAACTGAATTAACTTTTTTCATAAAGAATATCATCCTTCTTAGTTTCCAATGATCACAGCGGTTGTTTTTACATTCAGATGTCTTTTGTCTTATCAAATTGAACAGCTTTTGTTCATGTCTCTAGACTTTTTAGCGTGACTCACAAATGTGTACATTTCTTACACACCATGTCGTCATGTTAGGCTGTCATGCAGACTGCCGCTTTATCTTGGCTAAATTTGATTAAAGATATTGAATAAAAACCTTATCTGTTTCGGTCATTCCTTGTTTATTTTCACACAAAAGCTACCACACAAAAGGCTGAACTTTTTGCTCTTTGTTTGCTAAGACAGTGCCCGTAATTACAAACCTCCATGCCCTGCCTGGCTGAGATACAGTACTGAGTCCTGAACGAGGAGACAAAACAAAGAGGGAGCGGTTGTATAACTCTTCGGGTTGGTGCCGTGCGAGTGTGTGGTCGTGGTTGAAGGAGTGTGTACTGTTTTAATTTTTCTGACATTTAGATTTCAAGGCTTTCGCCACAGTGCAAAAGTTTGTTTCTGTTAGTTTGTCTAAAATGGTTTATGGGCCTGTGTGACATGGTGTTCTTTAAAAGTCTGAGTAATGTATGAGATGTGGCTGGCCATTGAGCATCCGACACACAACTGTGCGTGTGTGTGTGTGTGTGTGTGTGTCTTATCAGTAAGAGTGTGGTTGCGCATCAGTCCGAGTTCCGAGCAGTACGGCGCCTTTTCTTATCACATCCCATCGCACTGTCGTACCTTCAGCAGAGCCCACACCAACACTGCTGGCCTTTCTCTCTTTCTCTCTCGCTCTCTCTCTCTCTCTCTCTCTCTCTCTCTCTCTCACTCACTCTCACACACACACACACACACACACACAGTCTTTCTTTCATTCTTTCTTTCTTTCTTACTGTCTAACTTACTTATGTACTTATTTACCTTTCTCTCCCAGCCTGCTTTGGGACAGCTGTTGGAGAAACAGCGTTGCAATAGCAGATGAGGCCTGATCTTGTTGTCTCGAGTCAGTCACGTTGTCTCACCCTGATTTGATTTGGGCACGAGCTATAGGGGCGCCACTTGACATTATCTCAGTGTACAGCGCACGGAAATAGCTCCCAGCACCCAATACACTCGCCTTTTATCCATAGTGGCCCACAATCCTGTATATCATATATGAAATTTGATTAGCCCCGTGCTGGATGAAGCTCTCATCCTTGTTTCTTCATTTGTGTGTGTGTGTGTGTGTGTGTGTGTTTGTGTGTGTGTGTATTTCGGTGCTCTGTCTCTTTAAGAGCTCTCTTGTCCCGCCTCTCCCTCTGAAGTTCCCCGCTGTACGATTCTCACTGTGTAAATATGAAATGTGGGGAAAGTGCTTGGACAAGGAAGTAGCTCGCTATCTGTTCTTTTACTTCACTCATAAACGTATGCACTCAACAGGCATTTCAGTGAGAAGTTATTTACACTTTTGACGACGTTGTGTGAGTCTTCCCTGGTTATTTAGATAGCGAGCTGGCTAACTTTACTTTTCTAGCTAACCACGTCAATGACTGCTTTACCTAGCCAGCTAGCTTAGCTCAGAATTATTTTATACTCGGGGGGGAAAGCTATAACGTTACCCTTTAAAAAAAGAAATCAATAAATAAAGCTGTTCCTTTGCTTTACACTGTAAATGTCACATTAGCGTGACATTAAATGTCACAAGGGCTTCTCTCTCTCTCTTTGGCATTGCAGTCCCATTGCATTCAGTAAAATGAAGCCCTGCTCGCCAGTGTTGAGCTGAGAAACATCTGTTATTATATCTGGCTTATTGGTTATTTTTTGGTCGCTTCTCTGCGTTTTCAATTTACACCTCACATCTCTTGCCATGCATGGGCTTGCCTGGGCTCGATCATCTCAGCATGGGCCAGTTTGGTGATGTGGTCCAGTCTCCAGTCATGGTGCAGGAGAAAGAGACGAGGTGTCACATTTACGTGGTGACACTTCCGACTCACCTGCTTTGCAATCCAAAAGGGGAACTGACAGAAATAAGAGAGGGAAGGGATGGAGAGGTATGAAAAAGAATACGCAGAGGAAGAGCGGAGGCGACCGGCCGCAGGAGTGCTGGAAAGAGGGGATCATGGGAGAGTTTGGGATCTAGAAGAAGTGATGACCGTGGAAAGGGAATCAGGAGAGTCGATGCAAAGGAGCACCGTTTTCTCCAGCCATGACGGGACGGCGTCGGACAGAAGACGGACTGCAGAAGGAGTGGACGAACTGGAAAGTAATGCTGAAGTGGAGCCGGAGGTGTTGGCGTCAATGCGAAGATTTTTTCAAGGGCAAGGAGTTGAAGGAGTTGGAAATGGGGGAACGTTCCATCCTTTTCCCTCTCTCGCCTGTGGCTATACGGGTGGCCCTTCCTCGTCTTCTTCCTCCTGCCCCTCTCCCTCCGCTCTCCTGTCCACTCTGTCTCTCTCCTCCTCGTCTCCGCAGCCCTCTCTCGCCCCCCCTCTGCCGCCCTCAGTGAGGTTGGATGCAGTGTTAGTGGATGGGAGGTTGGTGCTGGATGTGTATCAGCGTGGGGCCGCGGTGATGCCCGCTCTGTGGGACAGTGTACCGGAGCGGATGAGGCAGGTCCAGTACATCCAACTGGGCTCCGAGGACAAGGAGGCGCTGGAAGGAGCTCTCGGTGTTCTCTCTCATCTCACTCAACTGCGCTCATTAGCTATTCGAGGTACACGCATACCGATGGGTTCTCAGTTTGGCTGTGATGTATTATTTTAAGCAAATTCTAAAGGCTTAGTCTTGTGTACAGCATGGGGTGGGCGATACGGCAAAAATATAACACAGTGATAGCTGAAGGCATTTTCACGAAACACGATATAACAATCTGCAACATTTAAAAGACCTGTAAAAACTGTAAGCTTAATACTACTTTTATTTACAAAATTTAATTATTTAACACAAAAAAGGAGGGAAAATGAAAAATTTGGTTAACCCCCCCAAACATTTTAACATGCGATCAGCTACTTGTTGCCGTGAGTAACAACGGAATTGATAATGAAAGTGCTGACGATACTCACAAAATCTTAGAAATTGTGATGTAATTTATTGCGATATCAGTATCATATTGTCATATTGCCCAGCCCTGGTATAACACACATATTGGTTTTATTACATATTTGGAAATTTTGGGTAACACTTTACTGTAGGGCAGTGTTCAGAAGGCTACATGACACCTACATAAGACCTTCATGACAACTGACATA
>JAOUQW010000028.1:10523558-10560531 GCA_028565825.1 Olivaichthys viedmensis | reverse complement strand
TTATATTGTATTGTAAAGGAGCACTATAACTTATGGAGCACTATAACTTTCTTAAGTTTTATGTAGTTATATGATCGTTACAAACCCAGTTTTTATAGTTCTACAAATAAAGTTGAATAAATAGCAGCTAGTTTAAGCAACTAAGCAAACCTAGCAATGTAACATTTTTGTTGTTTACTGGCTAGTCACAACAAGTGCTTGTCGGTTAGCCTTCTACCACCTCTCAACACTCCTAAAACATGCCCTGTTTAAGGAGATTTAGGAAAGGGGGAAAATGTTGATGGCCTGTATTACTGAAGCAGATGTATTGCAATATAACCCAGTAATCTGGACCGGACAATCCTGTTTGTCTTCCTTGTGTCCTGAGTAGCCGTGGATCAACAGCGTGAGAGAGAAAATCACTTCAGAAACGCAAGCGCCGCTAACGACCTGTTTTCCCGGGGAGGCCGAGGGCACGGTCCACTCCCACCATACTCCCACTGTATTTATAGGTTGTAGAGTCTCTCCTAAGTCAAGGTTATGAAGTGTGAAGGAAAAGGCTGCCAAAAAGGAGCGGAGAAAGGAACGGGTTTTTTCCCTCACAAGTGGGATGCGGCAGTCCAGAGATACCTAGAAAGAGAGAAAAAGCTGGGAGGAGATGAGAAACGTTCCACATTCTTTGGAATGTGGAACTCTATTCTCTAGCTTTTTTTTCCTTTAAAAAAAAAAAATTTCTTCTGTTCTTCTTTGTATCCTTCTTTGTAATAAATAGAAGGTGACAGGCCTTCGTGCCTTCCGAACTTTTTATAACTGACAAATTGTGCAAACGCATCAATGTTTTCAATCATGAAGTCAACATCGTTTAAAATAATCCCTTTTGAATTCTTTGGACGGAGACGACATGATTAAACACTTTAAACATGTTCTAGGCTAAATGTAAACCTTCTTTTTTGTGATCATTTCCCCCAGCGTTTCCTAGCAAACAAATGTCTGACCCTCAGTGACCAGCGTTGGATTCAATTAGTGCCGTTAATGTCTTTTTACTGGGAGGAGAGTTTTTTCGGGGCCGCACACTGATTGGGGCAGAGCACGCGATTCAGCCCGCAGATCAAAAGGGGCCACTTGATGAACGACAGGGCAGAAGCTTGTAGAGGAGGGAGCGCTCCCTCGCTCCTAGCTTTGAATCATTGATCAAGGTCGTTCTCAGTTCATTAATTTTAGCCCGAGAGGGCCTGCCCTCAGTATTTGTAATGCTAGGCGCACACACACACACACATACCCACTAAACAAACACTTTCATGACCAGTTTTGTAAGACACTCATGGAGACGTGGAAAAAGAGTGCTAGCCGTTCCTCCTGAGTTATCTCATGGTGTCATTACAAGTACTCATGCACACCACGTGAAGGAGAGAGACTTGTAATTGTCTGTAAGCTCAAGTTAGCATTCTTAGTACTTTATTTCTCCTTACGAACCTTAAACCTTAACGCCCGAAGGGCTTCGTCATCTCAGCAGGCTGCTCACTGACCCCAAGCATATGATTAGTTTTACGGCCTGTAACAACTACAACCTCCCCTGTTTACAGACATACTGCAAGTTCCTGTCCCAAAAGGCCACCCTGTCCTCACACTTGGCCTTTTTTTAGTCCTCTCTCTCTCCTCTCAAGGACCGATCTGAGATCTGGGAGGAGCTCCGCTTGTCCTTCACTCACACACAGTCACGCAGAGGGTGTCCTTTCTACTTCAGACATGACACAGCTGACCTTTGGCAGATCTGCCCCTTGGTCTCGAGCACATTGTGAGGTCAAAGATAGCTGGACTGGAGAACCTGGACCTGCAACTCATAAGAGCAGAAGAAGAAATTGTTGAAGCGCTCCTTATACAGATTCGGAAACTCTTCACTCCTATCCAGTGGACTGTCTGCACTCAGATGATACTTATTATTCAAGAATACAAATGAATTTTTAAATGTTTGAGAACGCATCATATGAAGTTGAAATATATCTCAATGTCCTGTTTGCATATATTTGAATGTGTATATTTCATGCAAGCAGTGACACATGTACGGTCTTAACGTCAATTTGTTATCGCCTCTTAAAGTCACCCTAAGCTTTTTAAAACATTTATTATGATTAAATCCTTTCCGGACAGTAATATGAGTGCGCAAACCACCTCTACAGCAGTTTTGCCACATTCTTTGAAGAAATCTGAGTTAGAATTGAACACATAACAATTAAGTGTTATTGCGTATAAGAGCCAATCATGTTACATGTAGAAATATAAGAGCCAATCATGTTACATGTAGAAATACAGCCCATGTAACACTAGTTTAGCAGGGGAAGGGGTTGTGTGTTTGTAGGGAAAGAATCAGGATTTTTTAAATAAGGTGTGGGGGCGCTTCTGAACCAATTACAGAAAAAAAAAAATATATAGAAAAAAAGGTTTTAAAAAACGTTTCTGGTGATGTTAAAGACAAACACCTGATTTTAGGGAAGAGTCTTGATTGTGAAATGTACTTTCTCAAAATTGTATGAGACAAATGAAAGGATGAAAAGCAAATATAAAGAAAAAAACGGTTCTCCTTAAAGACAACAACGAAACAAATCATGATTCATTTTCCGTCTGTAATGGGACGTTGTAATGTGCGGTGAGATGATGTTGAGGCAGGGCACAAGTGTGTTCTCTCGGCGGGTTGTTTATTGGGGCAAATCCATGAATCGTCGTCATAATCCAAAGCATAGGTTAGAACACAGGCAAGCAAACATAACATGGGGTAATCCATAATCATAAACGTGATAAACGAGCAGAGGTCAACGAATACTAGAACAAGGAAATAAAGGCTCGGAATTGACGGACGAAACACGACTTCGCGACGATACAGTGAAACACAAGGGTAGAAATAGACAAACTAATCGAGGGTGTAACATTAAACAGATGAACATAATCGGGAAACAAGCTAACGACAAGACGTCGGTGGAGACAGGACCAAAACCAAAACAAAGCCACATGTAAAAACATAAACAACAGTACGTGTGCTTGTCACCTTGGGAACCGTGACGCCAATGGAGGGGGAAACAGTGACAGACGTATTTCCAAATTAAACAGGATATGTGGCCAGGAAATGATGTACGGCTGGACTTTAGTTTTATTCATCAGGATTTGATTGGATTGTGAAAAGTGGGTGTTCCAAAACAGACATGGAGTCAGATCCGGACACTAGTCTACAGCCAGTCATATCACATGACATGATATTATTGGTTAATATAATTTTTTCCTGCCCGTGCCCGTGCATGGCGATGTAGTCAAAAATTGGAATACGTTTAGAGGCGAGCAAATGTCATTGCATTTAGAGGAATAATTACGGAAAAACAAGAATTTTGTGACATGTAATTAACAAGGCAAAAAGGTAAACTTTAATTTCAGGTTGTCTTTAAAAACTGTAGTGAACTCAAACATTTGTACGCTATTGTACTCTACATAACATTGTTATATCTTGCAACTTCATTTGTGGAATGGTTCTTTTTTTAAATGCAAATCTTTCAAATGTAAAGAGAACTACATCCATATTTCCACTGCTGAGTTGCTCACTGGCACATACTGTACTGGCAGGACAAATGACTGCATTGTGTGATTTTTACTTCTTGTTAAGCACTTAATCAGTTTAGATAATCTAATCACAGCTGCACATCAGACTTTTTTTTTTTTTTCTTCATGGTGCATCGCATTGCCAATCCCACCACCACATATGGCCTTTTAGAGATATGAGCATGAACCAACACCTGTCATATCAATAATGCTATTAGGCTACAATAATGCTATATCATATCAATAATGCTATTATCTTGAAGATTACCCATTCAGATGGGGCGTAAAATGCATTTTGGAGCAGTCCAATGCCATATGGAAATGATTTTTTTCCATAACACAAATACCCATATGCTGATTGCTTGTAGGTTTTTTTTTTTTTTTTCAGAAGATTTATTTCAAAAGGAGGTTAATAGAAGCCAAAGTCAAGA
Organism: Olivaichthys viedmensis; assembly: GCA_028565825.1. Classification (NCBI taxonomy): domain Eukaryota; kingdom Metazoa; phylum Chordata; class Actinopteri; order Siluriformes; family Diplomystidae; genus Olivaichthys; species Olivaichthys viedmensis. Next base: position 10,556,539 of record JAOUQW010000028.1, on the reverse strand, counting down.
TTTCAGAAGAGGGGGAGAGAGAGACAGACAGAGAGAGATGGATGAGGAAAAGAAAGAGTGAACTAAGGTGGGGAAGAAAAGAGAAACAGAGTCTCTAGGAAGGAGTATCAAGTTGCAAACTGTATTGATGGATGGGCTGCAGGTATGCATATAACCCTGTGTGTAGCTGTCGCCGCCGATATGAGTTTAATATCGCGACAGATGCTCGATTTGCCGAGCCTGGCGCCAGTGGTGTGTCATTTGTTATCAATTCTGTGAAAATCCCCCAAACTAAAGCCGCAAACTGGGACGCCATCCGTCCGCGGGACCGGATTAATGGTGCGCAGAAGGAGAGGGCTGCCGTGCTAGCTGACCTGTTAATTATATCTCACACCACACATACACACACACATGCCACACACATAAACAAAGCCTTAGTCACTCTCACACACATAAGCACACCATGCCACTCCTTTTCAAGTGGACGATACAGCAGCGACCCACTTCACACACGTACTGTATACAGTACTTCCCTTCCATTATATCCTTATTTCACATTAATTTCGGCTCGCAGCAGAAGGCCGTGCTCGTGTTACACCACGAAAATGCAAACTTTGTGTGAACTGTTTGCGAGAATTGCCCTTCTCAGCTCCGAGGCCCCTCTTGATCTTAGAGGGTGATTTCCTAACATCCCTGCAAGTGGAAAATAAACATAAATAACGCTCGGGAGATGTCAAACACACTTTGCCGGATCGCGGTTAAGTGGAAATTCCCTCTTATAACAGCTCGAAAGATGACTGTATTCTTGGTGGCGTCCGCCTCCGTGAGAAAGGCCCCCGTGTTTATCCAGACTGTCTTCGGCTTTGGAGGGCCTCCTGTCGCCATTGTCGTGTTTGTTTGCCAGCTGTGGTGCTGCGTTAACTACGGAGAGGAAGTCACTATTTGTGCGATTTGTTCCGAGTTGTTGGGTGATGAGTGGTTCTGGACTGTTTCCCTCACACATGACTTTGACGGAAGTTGCGCGAACAGGAGACTCGTCTTTAATTCAGGATTAGGCGCAGGAGAGAGTGGGATCACTCGGAGGGTGATGGGCTTGGGCCTGGCCGTGTTGTGTTGTGTGTATTTGGGAGAAGGATTAGGATTAAAGACTGGTTGCGCTTATAATGTGACGGGCTTAGTGCGTGGTTGCTGCCACGAGAAAACGTCTGATCTTTAAAACAGAGTTTGGTTTTTTTGCTGATCTTTATGGGCGGAGTTCAGTATTTTACTGAAATATATCTCAAATAAAGGTTATTTTATGTGGGAATGCTAATACATGTATTAATAAACAATATATAAGATAGTAATTATGTCTTCCTATCTGCAACTAAGAGTAGGCACCCTTGCCTTCCTAGAATTAGCTATCACTAGAAATGTATGTGTAGCTTTATGGCAAAGTTGGGTGGTCTTTTAAGATTGCCCTGTACTATATTTTTTCCCATTCATCTCACCCCTCCAAAGCTCGAATCTCAAACTCCATGTGGAATTGGTATCACAAATCTACCATTTCCTAAAATCTGTTAACCCCTTAAAGTCTTATTTTTCAGTTATTCGTCTTAAAACAAGGAGCACCAGAGACATCAATTGATCTTGTAGTGTATGCTTCTCTCATGAGCTTCCACTCCTCCTCTCACATTTTCCTCACTCTACCCTGGAGAAGCTGTTTAGAACCATGCTGGGCTTTTGATTCTTGGCTTTGCTCATGTGTAGAAGCAACATGTGGGGGGAATAAATTAAAGGGTAGCTTCCTTTACTGGCAGGATCATCCTGGCTCTGTAATCACGGCCTCTCTACCCGCCTCTGTGCCCACCTGGGCAAGGAAGTTCGGAAAATAGTCAGTCTCCTAAATAGAAACAGTAATGTCCAAACGTGCCACCCAGCTCTGCAGTGATTGGCCAGTAAGGACGTAAGAAGAGGTGGGAATCGGCAGAAGCTTCGACTTTTTAATCAGGTAGCTTGTAAGGAGTAAAACTCCTTTACTGACTGAGTAGCAGAGTTAATAAATGCTACATCACGTCATTTTCTTAAAGTAGCCTACACAATATGCAGTATATTTTGAATCCAGTTATGTATTTTCTGTTGGTTGGTTGGTTGGTTGGTTAGAGTCAATGCAATAGAGAGGTTTCTCATGGAGTCAGTGTTTAGGGACTGTTTTTTTTCCCGTCTTCACCTATTACTATTTTTCACTACCCTATCACCTTTGTTTGACGGCCGGCCTGCAAATACTGAAGATCCTTTTACTGTTCTGAAAAACCATGAACATTCCAGGCTTTCAGAAGTCTCCCTCAGTAGCCAGTTCCTAATTAGCATAGCCCAGCCACTCATATTATTAGGCTAAAGCCTAATGACCTGTATTCCATTTCAAACATAAACATAGTCCTCTGCATTTTACAGCTTTTTTTAAGAACACGGAGAGCCAACTACAGAAACTACAGTGTGATGCTACTTTACTATATATGTGCACAACAATTAATGCTTTCTTAAATTCAGCGTGTGTTCGTGTTCTTAGGTACAGTGTACAGAACTGTGACTGTCACTGAGTAATTTATAATAAAAGACCTAATGTTCAGGGCAGGACAGTTATTCTCTGCTTATTATGCAAACAAGTGTCAGAGGGAATTAGCGCTAGGCGGATCAGGCTAACATGGCCAGCTCTCAATCCGGCGTTTGCTGGGTTTGATGCACTTTCTCTCATTGGTGTGACCCCCATTAGGTCTAGCCTTTCCACAGATTGCAGATTAATTTAGCAATTTTTCCCTAATCTTTGTGTAGGGTGAGAATTGGGACGAACGGAAGGTGGGGAGGTGGGGTGGAGAGGTCTGTTTTTCTTACTTCAGTATGTGTGTAGTCAGCCACTATGTGCTACATTTGTCCCATTAGCCGTAAACAAGAACAGATGACTTTATTTAATATTTAGATCAGCGTTGACCAATTCTAGCACCTCTACCCTGATCTGATCTCATACAAAATTTGTTGAATTCTAACAAGAATGATATCACTGGATTTTATAGGAAAATAGTTCAAGGGTTCAACAATGGGCTTTAATATATTCAAAAGCGTTCACAATCATAACATGGACCAAGATAATCATAATTTTGTCCATATTTCCCAGCTCTACTGATGTGTATATTTGAGCTTTGTTTCTGAGGAGACACCCAGACACCCAGACACCTCTACTGCCTGCATATCACGCTAATCCATCCGTCCAATGTCACAGCTTTATCAACCTCTAATCCCTAAGCTTTATTTCCCCCACCCTCCCAATCCCAAAACAGTACCATGCCTGCATTGGCAGTATGGGCATCATGCTCACGTTACAGACCCTGAGATTTAAGAACATCATATGACAATAGGCACAAAAAGTTTCCTGTGATCTTTAACTTGGCATAGAATGGAACCAAACTGCACTTTTCCCATACGTTTGAAAACCTTTGGTATTTACAGGAGCTTTTCGTGCCTGTATATTACATGGTAAAAGCATTTATTCTCATTTATAAGGTAAAGGCTCCGGGGCAGACCTCAGCATCCTTGTTATAGGCTCGTTAATGAGTTGAAACATGACCGATTCTTTGAAGTCTTACGAAAGTCCCTGATAATATCATGGAACTAAATATGGCTTCCTTTTACAGCATGGTTTCGGCTTGCTTACCAAATAAACTGGAATGTCTCATGTTGCAGAATGCTTGCTTGATACTGAATAGAAGGATACAATAATATACCCGTTTGCAGCCTCTTTAGTCTACTCTGTAACTTCGGATAGGTCATACAAATATAATACTTTTTCCAAAATATGATAATACCATTTAAATATTACTACAGTATACATAATATAACATCTAACAAAGCTTCATGTTCTGTAGAATATGTTTCCATTGAATAATCAAAATGATCAGATTGAATTAAAGCCATTTTAGTTGCTTTGTTAGTCAGACAAACCCATAATGTGTGTGTGTAACTTTGCAATGTCAGGAAGGTTTCCAAGCATCGCTTGCATTCCCAGAAAGTCACAGCTGAACTTGAGCAATTACAACCCAGACGAGACATAACTACAAGTTAGCCGTTTAATAGGTAATAGTACAAGCTCCAGAGGGTTTGTACTCGCCGCCTTTTTTACCTGCAGTGACACCTAATGTTTTACTTTTCTTGCCACGTGAATACCTGGAACTTGGGAGACTTCAGAGGTGTGGTGGTGGTCTGTGTGTATGTGTGTTACCTTTCTGATTGTATGGCATGTCTGCTGCCTTTGGTACCACAGATCTTTGTCGTAAGGACAGATAAGGTATGATGGGTTTCAGTGTATCTGCTTGCAACTTAAAATTTCCATAGAGGACGACTTTAAATTATATTTATCAGACACTTTTATCCAAAGCAACTTACAATTGAGCCGAGCAGTTGAAGGTTAAGGGTCTTGCTCAAGGACCCAACAGTAGCAGCTTGACAGAACCAGGATTTGAACTCATAACCTCCCGAGCTGACGCTCGGGACCTTAACCACTGGACCACCACTGCCATTTAATTACCCAACACTACAGTGGTGTTAGGTAGTTTATCAAAACAATGTATCAATGTGTTCTCAGATTTTAGCCTGATATTTGTGTTCTATAAAAAAGTAGGCTGCCCTGTTTTATAAAGGCTTTTGTGTCATCGTTATCTCCACACACCTAATTTAACTTGCCCCACCTCTTCCTGCCAACACGAAATGGTCAGTGAGCATTGCTGCTCTTCCTGTTTTGCCCTGCCTTCCCCTTAGCGATGAAGTAATTACCCACAAACCTTTGCGTCCCCCGGGGCATCGTCTCTACAATAAAATAATTCATTGTGACTTTCATTGCCCAAAGGAGGGGAATAAAGAGGGGATGTTTTCCTCCACCCCCAAGTACAGTGTGTTCACCCATCCCTGTTTCCTAAGGCCAGGCCATGACCTCTGTGACCTTTCATCCTTGACATCCCATATACATGAGCACTTGGCCACTTAAAAGAATCCGAGCCAATAAGGACGCTAGCTGTTGTGAGAATGATAAATCAAGCTTCCCTAACATGATCTGGGGTCATACAACTTAGTAATGGATGTTCCTTTGACCCAGGCCATCTCTCTTCATAAAAATACAACTGTAAGATGTATTTTAAAATGCCAATATATATATATAAATTATCAGCAATTTGAACTATATTTATGGAAATAGACACACAAAGTAAAGCATATAGCACTTTCATTTCGTTTTATTACTCTCAGAAAAATAAATAAATAAATAATAAATAAATAAATAAATAATAAATAAATAATAAATAAATAAAAAACAAAGTTAAATGATTTTGTAAAATATTCTTTACAGAAATCAACCAGTAGCCAAGTTTCATGTAGGAAAAATCCTTTCTGTATTGTTCCACTTTTATCATCTTGACCCGAACGGAGTGAAAGGGTTAACCTTTATCTTAGACAAACACATTTTAGGTCGACACAAAAGGGCAAGCATGAGTCGTCTTTCTTGGTGGGTAGGAATATTTCGTGGTCACCGTTGAGCAGGTGGGTGGTGTGGTCTGATGTGGTTTAAGGCTGTCGCTGTGCCATTCATTTGTCTTTGCCCAGCCCCAAACAGGCCTACGCACACTGGCCAGATGTAGATGGATGTGAGCAGAGCATTTGTAGATATGCCTGAGATATGGATTCACCCTTTAAGTTCAGAGTTTGGATCAAATTGACCCCTTTGTAAGAAATTACATCCTCTCTGTGAATTATAAACCTAAGTTTTTTACTCAAACTTGTGCACAAACACCTGCCATCAGGTAGATCCCAATGTAAAAGAGTTGTGTGTGTCTATTTTTATAAATATTATTTTTGTAGCTAATAACCAGGGCTTGAAATGATAATCTTCCAAATCTTAGCACTGAAGTTACTTTGACAGGTAACCATATGGTGCTGTGTGTATTATATAATCTTTATTTGCAATACCTCTCCTTGTGCATGCTTATTTTCTTCACTCAGCTTGACCATTCTCACGTTGATTTATCTAGTAGCTAGATAATTGTGATTTCTATACGATTTGTCTATTCTCACCTCGCAGAGTCTTCACTGGGCCAAACATGCCAATGCATAGTGTGAACGGACTGGGTTAAACAGTAACGAAACAGACAGCACACAAGAATTTAAAAGAATGTGAAAAGGAACCCCAAATGTTTCAGTAAAAAGTGGCAGAGAAGTTGCAAGTGGCACAGACTGGATTCAGTCAGAACTGATAGATTTGGTCATTTGACCCTGATTAAGGTACGGGTCAACCTCTGTTCACAGGAAACTAAAACAACTCAATTATATCCTTAGCAAAAGAGTTTTGCAGTTCGCTAAATGCCCTGATTGAGCACAATGTCCTTGGCACAGACTTCCTCTGGCCCTTGTAGCTACGATATCCTGATCACAAGAACCCAATACACGCCTGCCAAAAGCTCTAGCATTACATTCATATAGGGTATAAACGGAGCAAAGGAAACTTGACTATCAGTGCAATTTGCCAGCGATGTAGCCGTCCAAAACGCTAAACGCCAGGAATGAGCTGTAATCCGGACATTAGTGCGAGCCTAATGAGCAGTGTGTGATCTGTGTTAATGAAGAGGCACAATCTCCTGTGTCCCTGAGTACACACACACACACATACACGCACACACACACACACACGCACACACACACACACACACCAGGGAAGGCCTGTTTTGGAAAAGCCAAGTGAAGTAGAGCCCACATGTGGATTGAGTTCAGAAGATTTAGGCGTAACTGTTGAGAGCTCTTGGACACAAACCCACACGCGGATGCACTCGCATCGGCCCATTTTGCTGCGCCTGGAGTGTGTTCGCTATTTTAAGTTTAGAAATGTGTAATCAAGTCCTAGAGGCATAACGTGGCCAATGTACGCTTGTGTATTTTCGAACATCCCAGTGGCCAAAAACAATAGTAAAGCCATAGCAAAGAAAGAAAAAAAAAAAGGAGGTTTCTCAATCTTCCAGGAATCCATCAAAAATTTTATGAGCTGCTGCGTTTGAAAATGTAGATTCTAGCCTTCGTGTCCTACTGTAGAAGTGCAGTATTGCTTGTAACCAGACTTCCTCCTTTTCCCAGATGTGTCCTTATTTTAAGGCTTAAAATATTAGCCCGGCCAGGATTTATACAATTCATAAAATTGCCTGGGATTTTGTTTTATTCATTAGTCAGACTGCGGAAGCAAGAACTTTATCCGAGCATTCAGGTTCTAAGACGTTTAGGATTTAACATCACGAAAATAACATTCCTGTTAACATTTCTGAAAACATGTAGTAATAGGTTGCTCGCACAACGTTCCCATTTACATCAAAACTAACATTACAGAAACGTTTGTGTTAAATTTCCTAGAGATAAAATGTAAAAATGTTTTCAGAACATCCAAAAAAAAAACTCCTGATTGACAGATTGAACATAGTGTTCAGAAAGCATTCTCCTAACCTAAAATTGTTAGCTGGGTCTATTTTTACTCATTCTATGCACTACTGGTAGATGTTTTGAATGTGCATAGCGTCACTCGGTACTGTCCGTACTGCGTAGGAATTGTGGGGGGTCTGTTTAAGAAATGCCTGCCTGGTAGTTTGACCTAGACAGCTTGGAGGACAAGTAGAGGGGCACAGCAAAGTTGAAACAAGCACAGTATATGCCCAAACGGAGATGCGAATTTTCAAACGTTAAAGAAAAAAGAAATTTTTGAACTGGGTGCAATAGGTGGAAAACCAAATGTGCAGCATGGCGTTTAATAAAAACTACGTTAAATGAAGGGTTAAATTGAAAATAATAATAATAATAATAATAATAATAATAATTAATTACTTCATGCATCGAGTCGAGTATTGTGCCCACCCCCCTTCCATTTTTTACAAAACTAAAATATGGTCATCTTAACAATTGATCACTGTAATGGCAAGTGCACACTATTTCCATGTTGCCAACAAATTATTTGCATCTGCAACAAGCTCAAATAGTTGCCAAGACTAATCCCTTGGCAACTATTTGTTCTGGAAATGTCTTGACATTTCCCAGTGTGTTTGAAATTATCTTCGATTAATCTAGTCTTATGATCACATGTACAACAAGCAGTACCAAGGATGTTAAGCAACAGCCAGTGAGAGTGTGAGAGAAACTCTTGGATGACGAGGTGGGAACAACTGGAACAACCACAATCATGGCAACACTTAAGGCCACTTGGAGTTCTGTGTGGACCCCAGGAAATTATGAGGAAACTGCACCAATGCTTATTTGTTGTTATGTCCGAAAATCCCCAATCTGTTCTCCATAATCATTCTTTGATTGGGATTGTGGGATCAGGCGCTCTTAGCGATAAATTACTACACCAATTTTGAGCATTAGTGCTTGACATGCTTGATTGAAGCTGACCTCATGTTCTGTGACTGTTTCCAGTCCATTTGAGAAAAATAATCGACACACTCTCCATCGTGCCACTTTGCACCTTGACCCACGACTTGAAGAAGGCGACGCAATGAATAATACAAACCAATAAACACTGCATCAGCTCCATGATGCATCTGTCTACACACACACGAAACACACAAACAGTGCTAAGGCTGCATTTATATTTAATCTGGTTTGAGTGTTCACAGTCAAGTGAGATGTTTTGGATGCAGCATTTATGTATCAAGAAGGCACACAGTAACCTTTTTGGCTTAAATATTTCAGCAGTCGCCAACATTTCTTTGTGTGTATTTCCTTTACAAGCTGAAAAGCATCCGAGAAGCTCAAATACGTCTTCACATAGCGCATTGAGTGGGAGATCAATACATTGGTTAAAAATGTAAGCGTAGGCCATTTAAAACGTGTTACAAACATAAAGGTGGACATAAGTACATTGGTTGGAATTTAATTCATTTTCAATTCGATATGATTTGTATAGCGCTTTTACCAATAGATATTGTCACAGAGCAGCTTTACAGGAATCAGGATGTAGATCTAGATCCCTAACGAGCAAACCAGAGACGACAGTGGCAAAGGAAAAACTCCCTGAGACGGAATAAGGAAGAACCTTGAAAGGAACCAGACTCAAAAGGGAAACCATCCTCTTCTGGGTGACACCCCATAGTGGGAATTATGATCATTACACTATGCTGCTGCACAGAGAAAAGGCAACAGCACTAAACGTGTTGAAAGGATACGGAATGTTTGGTAAGATCATATTGTGAATAAAACTTGCTTGCATTTTATTGACATGCCCCCAAAGTGGCCAACTACTGGCGAAGAAAGCATGTGAATGTACCGTTACGATCATACCTGTGCGCATACACTTGCAATCAGGAGGATTTCCAAGCATAAGAAAACTTTTTGTTTATCTATTTCCATAAATATTGCTAATAAGAGAGATGAAGATGAAATGTATTTCTAACAACTATATTGGGTTGAAATGAGTGTTAAACGCTTTTATTCAAAGGCCTCTCCAAAATAAATTTTTCACAAATGCTGAGTTTATTATAGGTGGTGTTGAGGTTGTAATATTTATCCCATCGGTCATGCGAAGGTCAGACTCACAATGCAGGAATAATAGCAGGGCTGATCTCCTGCTATTATAAAGATCGATGGTGTTCCGAGCGCCGGCGTGGTGCATTGAGGTTTGGCTCTAAAGCACTAATAGTCAAGCTTCATTTGGACTAAATTGGGAAGGTGTGTGTGTGTGCCATGTCACAGCTTTGACGCCTAGCGCCTTCGGGTGTGTGCAGCGCAGCACGCCCTCCTGACACCCAAATGGAAACCAGACCCAGATTGGTGCGTGTGTATGTTTTTAAGGTGAAGGTCAGTAGCTGCTGGAGGATATACGCCTCCACACATACACACACACACACACACACCTCTGTATAACAGGAACTTCTCTCTATCTCGAGCTGGAGATGGGCTCACCCTCAGCAGATTGACAAGGTTAGCAATTAGCGTGAGTCCAGTATCAAGAACTTTTTTTAATTTCATTAGTTATCAAAAACCTTTTATTTTTTAAAGAAATTATTGTGTTGCTATATATTTCATTCAAACGCTAACACATGGAAGTCCCCTAACCAAGGTTGCCAGGTTGTGCTACTTTTGCTTGCTGCCACAGGTTGATTTTTTGGGGGAATTTTTTTTGTGTGTGTGGTTATGATTACAATGGTAACGGGTAAAATCAGGTATCAGAGAGTAAAAAGGTATTGTACAATGGTAAATGAATATGAAATAAAAACAGTTACACTACTTTTATTGTAAAAGTGCTTGTTGTGTGTTAGTGAATTGGTTTACTTATTCTCAGGTATTCCATATTTATGACAATATGAGTAATAATCCATTTTAGGGCCTCGAAGGAAATATTTAGGAAAACTGCATGGTTTTAATACTGATTCAGTAAAAATGTATGATGTTATATTGTAAATCTTATAATTGGCAATGGGAGTCATGGTTTTGGAGTTAATACATGTTTTGCTTGTGTGAATTGTTACTTTCTCTTAACAACTAATACCTAATATTGAATCAGTTACTATGGTCCTCTATGCATTATGTATCCCTACTGCTTTCAAAAACCTTTAATGGTGTAATCTTGTTAGGAATAGAATTAGTCAAAATCATGTTCGTTATTCATAACTGATGAAATAAACATATTTTTGGACCTTACTGTATATTTCTACATTACAGAGCACTAGGCGGCTTTTGGTGGAGCCACCGCAAACTTTAATACGGAGATCCTATTACCCCACGTTAGATTTTGGGGGATTTGATATGCAAAGTTTCAGGCTAAGATGTATGATTAGGAAATCGAGGTTGTAATGCAGAGCTCAGTCCAGACCCGGACTCTGTTTGTAGCCTTGCCAAGCATCATGTCACACTACACCGGAACGGCCAAGGCTCACAAAGCCTGCATCTGTGTATTAATGGTGATATATTGGGGTTTGCTAGGCCACTAGCTTGGCTTTCTCCTTATTTTACCCCGTCATTCATCCTGTAGCGGTGAGCTTAGAGTAAGCGAGTCTCTAGATGCTCAGTGGTGTTCATTTCTCATTTATGTTACATCGAGCGGCGCTTGGCTTCATCCCCGCGGATATTACACTGGCCGGATTTGCAGAGAATGTCGGGTTCCCATACTTCACCAGAGGAGCAATCAAATGTAAAACTCGCTCCAAATCTTAGTTCACAAGGAATTGGACGTTTGATTTTTTTTTTTTCATTCTGGCCCCAGTTAGGCCTTTGTGTTGAGCTGTTGTTTTTCACCCTTATGTTCCATTCGGCTCAAAATGACCCATTTTAAATTTTGTAGTAAATTTGGAACAATACCCACATGAAAATCCCAAATGAACATGGTTTTTATATGGGATTATCTTTAGATCGTTTTGACCTGATGATATATAAGGGTTTAAAATGACTAATCTTTATAAATTGAAACAAAAAGGTGATTTGTGCAAATCACATTCCCAGCATCTCTTATTAACACACCCGCCTGTGCACACACACACACACACCTGCTATCAGGAGAATCAGCAAGCACATGAAGGGCTTTTGTGTGTCTATTTCCATAAATATTCATATTTTAACAATGTTTATATAAATATTGTTCATAGTGTTGCTTATAATTGAAACAAATACACAAAATATCAGGTATTTTAAAATAAAATTGTACAGTTGTATTAATATAAAATCAAATGATATAGAACAATGGGACATCCATTGCTAAATAGTGAACACAACATAAGGGGTTAATATGTCAAACTCAGATGTAAACACAAGCCTGATACATATCAAGGGTTTCTTGTATAATGCCTCATTGTAAAGGCCGGGAAGCACATAATGAAGTGCACAGTCTCTCTCTTACAGTACGAAGGCTTTCTAGCGCGACTTTTTTTCCCAAAGAAGAGGGAAATCACTGACCTCAGACAGTGGCTTCCTTATGATAGCGTATTTGGAGCATCCTTTGTGCCTTCTCGCTAACTGTTGCCAAATGGAATCGGCCTAATTATAGCAGGAAACGGGACAAATGAGGAAATCTGACACAACCTACCCACAAGCCTCCAGGGCGTTAGCGTCATCCCCTGCTGCCCAGGGGTTGTGACCTCGTGTTGGAGGAGAGTGGCTCCGCAGTCAGAAATTTCAGGCATGTTATTGGAGGAAATAGACAATTGTCCATGCAATGTCAGCTTGAACCAATGCAAACCAGATCTTGAATCATCCACTGGTCAATTAACACATGATAAGTTCATGATAAACATGATGGGATTAACTATTGATTAGCAAACAAATAATTTCATACTCATACTTGACTTTATAAGTAAGTTTATAGATGTCAATAATGATAATATTGCAGCACCCACTATTATTCTTCCATTTTAAATAGAAGGACTGCATTGACTTGTTGGGTGCCTTGGTCTTTAGTTATTTATAATTGGTGGTGTATGGCATTTGATTACAATTATGTCTATTGTCTGATTGGCTAAATGTTATAGCTTAGCTGCTATACCAAATACCAAAATGTCAAGTGGTCAGTGTCCAGTGCTTGGTCATTTGTTAAGAATTTAAAGTCGCAGAATAAGTAAAGTTTATAATTAAGTTTACAGATGTCCATAATTGTAATATTGCAGCGTTCGCTATTATTGACTTTATGGATTTTGCAATGCTTTGTATTGGACATCATTGACCTATTGGGCATCTTGGCCTTTAGTTATGTACTGTATATTTAGTGGTTTATGGCACTTGGTTACATTGGTGTCTATCTTCTGATTGGTTGAATGTTACAGCTGATCTATAGAAATAGCAGATTGTATGGTACTCGTTGTTCATTGTTTAAAGAACTGCATCAACAGAAAGTTTTGCATAAGAGATGAAATAAAAAATGTTCTTGGTGTTCAACTCAGACTTTTGAGTCCTCAGTCTTCCAAGAGGAGAGGATGTTCACCCTGGAGCCTGAACCACTGTCTGTTTACTGCTTCTCTCTTTCTCGCTCTGTCCAAAATCTGCAGCTGTTTGTTTGCTCCAAGCTGATTTGGGACCCGAAGGAGCCTGTACACAGCAGTGGCGTGCTGCGTGGAGTGTAAGGAGCGACGCTGGGCGAGAACGATGGCAGCTCTTACTCCAAATATTTGACTCCTAAGTGCACGTTGGAGTGCTACAGATGCTGCCAGAAAAGCACTTAAGAAGATCTCGCTCCTTCTCTCCCCCAACTATGACTATGAGCGATAGGACAGCAAACTTCGAACCGAAACACGGCTCCTACCAGTGAATGCTTTGCTCTGGAGCCGAGCGAAATATTAGTTATGTTTTATGATATCATATTCGGACCAGAAAATTTAAGAGGTCTTTGTCAGGCATAGATTAGGCCTAATCGGTTTGTCAGCAGTGACTCCCCTATTGATAATCTGGTGTACATTAGGACTAGTGCTAATCAGAGGTCCAGTGGATGTGTAGTAAGAGTTATAAAATTGTAACAATTAACACTGTGTTAGGAGCATCATTCGAATAACATATGGGGTTACAACAACTTGAAATTAAACAAATGGTGTACAAACAGTGTTTTCAGATATACTGTAGTTGTGGGTGATAAAAATGACACACCAGTAGGAATTTGTCAACCAGTAGAAATTTACAAATACAATTTCTCCCGATATGCAAAACAAAGTGAGCATGACTACAAAGGAAACTCATGTATTTGCCCTAAAATATAGGCAGCTAAAATCTTTGCCCAATACGTTTGCCCGACATTTTTCCCAGTTGTGAGACATTTCCCAGTTTTTGACTGGCTAGAACCTATGCCAGTTACTTTACCTGAAAAGAACAAGGCGGGAGTGTACTAGCGACAGAAAACGACCTCAGGTTTGCCAGCTGACTACTGAGTTAGTGAAAGTTTTAATGTTAGCTAACTAAATGACCTAACTAGCTAGCTAGCTGTTTCACAGTGTCCTTAAAGTCTCACCTGGATACCCTAAAGACCTGCACTTCCCAAAAACAGTTGATGCCTAAGACTCACCTTCTTGCTTCAGTGGATAATCTCATCTGGATACTGTGGAACTGCTGCTGTAATCAGAAAGACTGTCCCATGCTCATGATTTGAACTGTTTATGCTGACATATTGTGTGTGTTGCATAGCAGGATATATATCGTGTAATTAATTATCGGCACTGGCCTAGTCACTGTATGTATATGTGTTAGTTGGCCACGTTCCACTGACCACTCTGCTAGGCCTCCAAGGAGCACAACATAATTTAGGAGACAAGACACAATTTGCCTTAAAATCACAAGGTTTTGCAAGGTGTGTTTTCTCCTTCTCTGTCTTCTTTTGTGTGTGTGTCTCTCTCTTTTCTTCACAGCCGTGTTGTAGGCAGTAGATGCATGATCAGCGAGTGCTGTGTTGAATATTTCAGTGCGCCGTCTGCCCAGCCATCTCACTAGAGATGCTCTGTCATTCCGCATCAGCCAATCAGGCGGAAGCAGCACTGCCAATCCAACCAAAGCCTGCCATAGTGGGCCAATAGGGACCGGAGAGAGACCGTGATAGAGAGAACGTGAGAAGAACACACACACATACACACATGCACACACACAGAGTGGTAGTGTAACACAGTTGAATAGAAACATACACTTGCACACATACACGTGACGCATGGTTCACATCTCACCATGTCTTTCTGTTCACACTTACTGATGCACTCATGTGCACACACGACCAGGAATAAAGAACAAACACCAATCCCTGATTTAAAAAAAACTGCATGCCTGCAGATGTAGATCGCATGCTGATTTTGTCATTTACAGTGGTGGCTGCCTTTAAACACGTTTCAGCCCCACAAATGTCTACACACAGATGTTTTTTTAACCTTCCAAAGGCTCCGGAATCCCTTTTCAGAGGGACGCATAAACCAGGCGTAGGGATGAAATGATAAGGGGAGTTTGACTGCATCACTGCAAAAGCCTGACTAGAGGGGCTTCCTGAGATATCAAAATCTACCAATTCCACCAATTATGTTAAAAGGGTGGGGATTTAAACAGGAGGAATGTGGGCTTGTAATCCGGTAATGAGGGACAAAATGCCAATGACATGCTTGCGAAATTACGTTCCGCCTGTTCCATTAATCCCTGTACGAACGATTGTCATCACTTACAGTAACTGTGTTATATGTTATGCAAACAACTTAAACATGAGCATGAACTGTTATCCTCCAAATTTACTCTTGCTCTGATCAGGAGAAGTGAAAATGGTATAAGAAGTGTGGGTCATTTTTGGCCAGCTTAGGAGTACACGTGGCTAGAGAACAAAACATACATGTAAGTCTGCAAATATGCGTCATTTATAAGCATGAGAAGGGAAGTGTCGGACTTCTATAGAAAGCTCTGATTTACTGGACAAAAGGTTATGCAGCCATGCTCTTGCCTCAAGTGTGAGAGATTAGTAGGGGCCAAGTTCATTCTTCAAGAGTTTCAAGGTCTTGAAAATGAAGTGAATTGGGTCACGAGTTAGGCCACGTTTTGAATAAATAAATGTAACATCTTTTATTTTTTCGGAATGAAAATGACATGTTCGTGTTCAGTATCTGCACACATGGAAGTATCTAAGCACATCTGTGAGTTGATAATTATACAGAGCTTGAGATAAAGGAGATCTGAAGTACAGGATCCTGCACCCTACACATGCTCCCTGTGAGCATTGGATTGGGACGTCGCAGCCGAACTCACTGGCCTCTGATACCGCCATGAAAGTTTGATGGTGCAATTTAAGTGCGTGCTGATCCGACACCTCGTCTGGCGAGAGATGTGTCGAAAGTGCTGGCAGGCAGAAAAGCTCTCTCTTTTACCCTCCCTCTCACTTTCTCTCTCGCATCCTCTCTCTCCGAAGTGTTTTAACAGGACTTTAATGGGTAGTCGGCGCGGCTCCTCCGAGGCCTGAGATAAGTGTGAACTTCGTCTCCTGCTGATGGAAGCTGACATGTCCTCCTTTTCTCCTCTTCCTCCACACACAAACACACATATACATGTGTAATCACCGTGACATCATTCTTGCTCTCTCTGTCTCACTGTGTATCTTGGATCAGAGGTTTGTGGGTATGCTCATTAGCAGGGTGGGGTGTGACTGGCAGTGTTCAAAATGACATACTTGTATACTGTATATAGCATCGTTCGGTATACTACACAGTCATGGGACTACCTGTTAGTCGAATTCACTTACCTCAGTTCAGTTACCTCAGAATTACGTTACACTGCATCATTTTTCACAGTTATAGTGACTCAAACTGTTAACTTTTGGTGGTTGAAGCCAAACATCATGCAATGAGGCAACAGAGAAAGGCTTTATGTCAGTCAAAAAATGACTTTAGCCTTAATTGTAGAACAGGAGTGCAACAAACACAGACATTGCTGCCATATTTGTAGTTGCTGCCACTGCTACCACATCATTTACTTTTCAAAATAAAATGAGCCATTGCATTGTGGGATGCAGTACACTTCAAAAGATACCTTTTCGGCCTGAGTTGTACGTCATGCAGGCTTCTTTGGCATACTGAAAATATTCATGTTGTTCACATACTGCGTACTACATACTGTTTTTTTGTGGCGTTTAGTATGAGTAGTATGCAGAGTATACCATTTAAAAACACTCACCACAGAATAAAAGTAATTTTTGCCACACGCCACAAAAACACAAGTTGTCCTCCCTGTTAATCAGGACAGCTAGCGCTTTCATGAGCTTCTTTTCCCTTTACTCCCACTACTCGAACACAGATACACACACACTTCCCTGGCTTGTCATCTGTCACACATACACATTGTCCTCGCATACACAGACACACATACACTCACACATTCAGGCAGACTGTCATAATCACACACTCTTTTTAAAAGTCGCACACACTCACACACACACACACACTGTGCCTGCAGGGCTGAGATGAGGAGTCACTTCTCTGTCTCTCTGGACCTCCTGTGCAGAGGGTGTAAGTAATCTGCTGCGATGTATCATCTCTGGAGCGCGTGAGTGTGTCTTCAGCGTTCACACTCTGCAGCCGAGAAACCAGAGCTTAATGCACTACTTACACACACACAGACACACACACACACAAGCTTACTATTCACCCTTTTGTTCATCACCAAAAGCTAACAAGCTACAATGTAAATACAGTGTTAATGTCAGATTCACCATCGTTAGGAGTATTATGGGATATACAGTATATGGCATGAAGGAGAGCGCTGGTGCTTTTTGAAAAATCTTTATTGCTAACATCTCCACGTTGTTTAAAGATGTGCATGTTTAAGAGCAATGCTAAGTGTGAACTGAGTACACACTCAAAAAATAATAATCGTTGTATGACCTTAATGTAATTATGCCACACGTTTCCATTCAATCAAATACATTAGAGTAATCTTAAATGGACTAAGTTAACAAAACATAAAATGCAGTTGTTGATTCAACAAAATTGGAACATTTTAGTGCAATTTATTTGGATTTCACAGAACAAAACGGATTTCTTTTTTTGTTTCCAACTAACTTTATTCTAATTCAGTGAACATCCACATCATAATTTAGTTCAACAAAGCTAAATCCTGTTGTCTCAACTAATATATATGTAGTTGTATTTGTTTATATTATATGAAGCACCCAATTTCCATTCAACTGATTTAAATGCAACCAAATTAAATTAAATAAAACTACATGCATGTGGACTAATTGAGAAAGTTAACTCTTACAAAGGTTGATTACATTATTGATAAAAATGTTGCACTTTAACATAACTAACTATATTCTATTTCAATAGTGCCATGCGTAGCTAGTAAAGCTGCCTGTCTTGGTGCTTTATAGCTTTCTAATGTTTTGTAAGCTGTTACCGTTTGCTCTTCCAAGAGCGGTTCGACACTTAGGGGAAATTTCTTTCATAACCTCTGAAATATTTGGCTAAGCTGTAGACAATGTTGTTTAATCTATGTCGCTAATGTTACAGAGTGATGCTGCTCAAAGTAGCTAATATAAACTACAGCGTTAGCAAGGGATGCTTGGTTTCACAGTTGCTAGCGCGAAATTCAGGCTAACATAACATTAAACTGTTAAAAAGAAATGATGGTAACACTTTACACAAGGGCAGTGTTCATAAAGCTACATGGCAGCTACATAAGCCCTTCAGGACATAAACCTACCTAATCATTTAAAAAAGGCTTATTCCAACAGGCGTCAACTGTCATAAAGACTACTTTTGTCAATTCTGACGTAAGGTTGTGTTATGCCACTTTTGGGGCTGAATTTTGTTACAATGGCATGATGGTGATGATGTGACATAGCTTGCCCATGGAGATTCATGGGAAAGTTGAATGAAGGTGACTCCAACATACCAGAATTACACTGAGTTATAAAGTCAATTGTCATGACGTTCGAATGTAAGTTAGCGTGAAAAGTCTCATAAACCAACCTTATGCCAACCTTATGTCACTTGACTCAGGTGTTGTTAACTTGACATCAATATTTATGAAAGCTGATGCATTTATAAGCCTTTATAAATGTTTAAAAAGGCTGTCAATTGTCATGAAGGGCTTATGTAGCTGCCATGTATCCTTATAAACTCTGCCTTTAAGTAAAGTGTTACCAAAATTACTTTTGGATGCACTTAGTCTATGGATTTTCCTAGGTATGGGTAAAACTACGTTAATGAAGCCCTATTCTTTCCGCGTTTTTTAATATATAAGATTTTTAACATGTTAAATGTTGTGTGGCTATCTCCTCATCTTCCTCACATCTTCTCCCAAAACACACAAACAAAGTTAACATCCCTAACGATCCCTATTACACCCTCTTACCCTTGTTAGGCTTCCTCTCCCTTGCCATCATGGTCACATGCCACACGTTTAAAAGCGATGCTCTTATTGAATGAGGAGCTGCCGGATGGGACCCATCAGCTCCAATTTGAGCAGCAGAGACGAACAGGAAGACCATCAGGACTGACTGGCCAGAGAAAGCAATCAGAGAGGAGGCCATAAGGCAAAAGTTCAAGCCTACAAACTCAACCAGTGAGAGATAGTTTATCTTCCTCTTGGAGATTTAGTTTTTTGACTCTCTCAGGTAATCCAAAGTGGAGAATAATTTATTGCACAACTGGTAGCCTTCGTGTTAACCCAGTAGTTGTAGATCAGTTCCCCATTCCTGGTCTTTGAGTCCCCCTGCACTACACATATTTTAGTGTTATAACACACCTTATAATAACCCATTAGCTCAGTAACAGGGTTAAAATGGGTATTATATCTGGAAAAATCAGGTCCAAGAGAAAATATCAGGCTAGGCACTAGGCTAGTCATCTTCCTTTAGTTCAGATAAAAAAATTTACTGCCTGATTTTCTTAATTAGATATCCATTTACATTGGAGCAACAATCACAGCAGGATTCATATTCATCACTTCTCACAAGCTGTAATAAACAAAACTAGCCTATTTGACGTTTTTGGTTTTAATTCTTCCTGAAGCCTAGCATGCAGGTTCATTTTAGTTACAAAAACTCTAGCATGCAGAGCTAAAGCATTGAATCTACATAGCTCCTCAGTATCTGCCTTCATGACAGTGATTAAGGAATGTTCAGTTTAGAGTATCCAGTTCTCCTCAAGTGCGCTTGATTTCTGGTACACCAATTTGTGATTGGCAATTCATCAGTGCAATAGCTCTCACACTGAACACACTGAAAAAAGCGCTAACAAACAGCAGACCATGCAGTCTGTGTGACTGTGTCTGACTGGCGCATGTCTTATTTTCCAGGCCGCAGGGTATGACCTGGGTGTTCGGTTGTCTCCTTGCTGATTTGCTCTATAAGACTGATTATAATTACTGACCTCATATAACCCCCCTCCCCCAATCAGCGCTCCCGGAGTCCTGCGCTAATTGGCTAGCCATGGCGAGTCTTGTGTTTAGAGTCTTCAGAGTGGTGTTAACTCAACAGGGTAAGCTGACCCAATATACAAGAGGAGTCGGACGCTAATCAGATGTGCATGATTGACTTGATGAAGAACACAAGGCAGGGTGAAGACGGATGGAAACCGGTCATGCTAACCAGTGCAGATCCACGAGCCAGAGCATGCAATCAGATTTAGTTTATGCGATCACCTGGTGGGCCACGGCATGCCCAACCCCCCCCCCAACCCCCCCAATGGGTTATGATTGTACTTCATATTTAAATTTTGTACCATTTGTTTTTCCCATATTATAAATGTTTACAATCTACAGATTCTGAACTTTTTAAATAAAATAAAATAAAGTCCTTTATGTTCATTTGCTGCCTCTACATCACTGACATTTTAAATTTGAGCATAACTTTAGCGGTTGGTCAACTACTACAAAAATGGGCGTAGGGAAATCTTTTCCATGTTGCTTCTTCAGGTCCACCATCTACAGCTCTTTCGTCTCAAGTAAGTGAATAATAATAAGATAAAAGTTAGCTAGTTTTTCAGAAAAGCCTTTGGTGCTCAGAATCAGGCACCAACAACTCAATGCCATGAGCGTGCTAGTTCTGAATCTGTTAGTTTTGCTGGTGGAGATGGTGATAGTGATGAAGGAGTCATCCATATGTGCCATGACGGCACAGTTAGCAGGCAATGTGAGATGTGTTATTTGAGATGCATTGCTGTGTTTGTGTGTTGGTTGTCCAGAAAGCTTGTTTCTCAATACTGTTTTACTTCACTGAGTCATTTGTTAAACAGCAGTTTTTGCCCTCCTGCAGGAAGCCTAATCCTCCCATTCGATTTGTTTTGACGCCGACACTAGCTCACTGTCACACTTCGCCTAGTTTCTGCTAGTTAAGCAACTGTGCATATCTTACCCCTGAAATACAGCTATTTCAAAAGCTAATACTTGTGAAACCATATACCAAGATGGAATGCGTCTTGACACAGTTGTCTCCTTTCCTCCTTCCCTTTAAATCTTCACACTCTTTACTTAAAATTATTATTTTGGCAATTATTGGGAGCTTAATGGCTTTGAGTGATTTATATTGCCATCTCAAATGAACATCTACATAATTATTGTCAGACATAGTCATAAATGGGTGGTAAGGTGCTACATTTACTCTCTTATTAACTTTTTGAATAAATTGTATTTGTAAGAGTACTTATAGTGTACTTAAGTAGTTACTTTTCACTGTTATTTAAGTAAATGCTTAAAGACAAGTAGTTTTACTTCATTGCATTTGGCCATGTCCCTCTCTCTACATCTTGTTTTTCTTTTTTTAGTTTGATGATTGTCCTACTTGTTTTGGTTTACTAGACATTCTTTAGGGTATTTGGTTCTTCGTTGCCTGTTACATCCTCACATGTCTGTGAAGTTACTCCTTACATGACTCCGTTGTTTCACCAAACATTTCTAGTCACATTAAGTTCGTCAATGGCTGAGTCTGATAATTCTATGGAGAAATCAGTGACTCAGCGGAACCAGAAAAAGTATTTTCCCTCCCGACTGTGGCAGCTAAAACGATAGCTGTATAGGCTAACACGCTGACTACTTTGTAGCGCCGGGTCGTATGAACCCGTCAAACTGGAAAAAACATGTGGTAAATTGTGATTCTATGATATGATAACGCAATGATAACTATGTTAACATTAATCGCTAAAATCAGCTATGTAACCGAGCTAGAAAACAGAGTGCTATGCATAATATTAACGTTCCTGACGAGACGTGTACCTTCTGTATGATATCATACAACATGACGTTTAAATAAGTTCTCCTTTTAATTGACATGGTTCTGATGTTATCACAATCATTCCAATGCTTGCGGAAATGTAAATATGATCCTGTGTAACAAGGAACTTGAGTAGTCTTTTTAGTAGATACTTTTACTTCTCCTTGAGTCATTATTTGTTTTAATTAACAGCCCTTTTACTTGAGTAAAAGTTTTGGCTATTGGATAGGCTTGATATTATACTATCGAGGGCAGGCAATTATTTTGACCTGTTTAACCCCACAAAGCATTTCAACTATTCACAGTTTCAAATCCTCGCTTTATTTTTATTTTTTTCACCTTTCTCTCCCCTTCTCTCTCACTCTTTCTCATTTTATGGTGAATGTGAGCTAATGGATTTCACACAATCCAAGTAAGCCTACTTTGTCCATTACCAAGTCTGCTCCAGGGCATTTTACTACTTTTCCACTATGTGGATCTCCATATACCGCCATATACTCCATATACAGTATGTAGTATCATTATTTGTCTAATGCAATTTTTTCTTAGACTAGCCATAGTTAGCATGGATATCTAAGTTCAGGCTGTGAGTCTTTCGTCCTGGTTTCCAGTGTGTGTATGTGTGTGTGTGTGTGTGTGTGTGTTGGCCCGTAGGGTGCCGTTATCACGCCTGTCTGCATATGAGGAGTAGAAAAGGAAGGGGGGTTGGGGTGAAGACTGAAGCCATGCTTTGATCAGACCTGCACTCTTCTTTATGGGGCTCCTCAGAAAGGTTTTCCAGGGACCGTTCTGTGTTTGTGTGTGTGTGTGTGTGTGTGTGTGTGTGTGTGTGTTTGCAGTCATTGGATAAAGCACAAGTTTTGTCCTTTGTGCATGCCAACTCACACACAAACGCTCAACATGTGTGACACTGGCACACACACATGCGCACATGCATTCTTCCAAACACACTCACCCAACTCTCCCCACCCCACCACCTCCATCACCACCAGTTCAAGTGGAGGTGAAAGGTAAAAGGGTCAAGACAGTTGTGAGGGTGTTGAAGTGTGTGTGTGTGTGTGTGTGTGTGTGTGTGTCAGGCCAGTGTTTAGTACTTCTGTCTAATAAGCTTATACGACATGGTTGCATTGCCAGCTCCTGCTCTTTGCTGTAAGCGCTGAAACAATGGCCGCTTATCTCGTCGGCAGTGGAATGTCCCGAGCCGAGCAGCAACACTTGGCGCATTAGGACCTAAGAGAGACACATTTTAGCCCATCGCCCGCTGTGTCAATTCCATTATACACATGCACACACACAAAGCAAAGCAAAGTGGTAGCACGGGTAGCTGTACTGAATGTTACAAAATGTTATCATATAATATCATATATGTTATCATATAATATCATAATAATAATAATGTTATAATATGTTATTATGGCAGCTGTCTGACTCGAGTGCAGCTTGTGACTATTTCTGTCTCCACCCATAAGTCTCTGGTTGGTACTCATGGGCAGAGGCACCAGTAGAAATTCTGGGCCCCATAACAGATTAATTCCCACCACACCCCAGTCTGGACAATTTTCATTCCGGAGGGTCCCATTGGGTCACCTCATCTACCTCCTCTCTTCAGCAGCTATGCTTTAGGGACACAACAAGAAGGGTGACCAAATTCAACACGGGTGCTTAGTTACAGTATTCGTCACTAGGCAATGGAAAAAATACCCGACAAAATGTGGGATCACGGATTTGTTACTGTACCCTGCTGTACCGCACTGGTAAAGTTGGTGGAAAAGCGCTTCAAGAAAGCATAATTGACCCTGCTGTCTGGGTGGGAGGGATTCCCCGCCTCTCTCCCCTGTCAATCAGAGCAACATCAGCCAACCACGGCCGTCTGGTAGCTCAGGTATACACAATAGGTCAGTTACACACTCCTTCAATTGTGGCTGGCTTCAAGCTGGCAGCTGTTATACGAAAAGGGAGACTTAGCTAGTGAGTGAAAATTGGTTATGATTAAATTGAGAGAAAATTCGGGGAAGAGGAAAATCAGTTAAGATAAACTTCAATTGGTCAAAAGGTCAAAAAAGTGATTTTGGCCTTTAGTTACAAACCCTGAGGTTCCAGGGTCACGAGTTGCCGTTCTCAAACTGAGGAACAAATGCGGCCTGCTGGACTCCTCAGATCACAACAGCTGGAGATGCACATCTGCCCGTGCTGGCGTGTGGTTTTGTGTTTGTGTGCGGCCTCATAAAGCTGCGGCATGTCCAGTCTTTTGTAGCCTGGCCAGGAAAAGCTGGTGTTGCCCGCGCCGGCGATCCGTGATCCCTCCTGCTGAACTGTTTATTTCAGTGTATGTGTATATATGTGCGTGTTTATATGTGCACACATACACACAGACGCCTACTGACACATTTTTTTTTATTGCTTCCATGCACCACTCTTTCATATGGCTTAATGACAGGATGCTATACGTATAATAACAGTTCGAACCGATATGGTTGCACTTTTCATTCCACATGACTCCACTGCGATTTCATGCTATTTGTCCCGTTTGTGATTCCCTCTCTCAGAGGGAGTGAGTGTGATAGCAGATGGGGACGGACGAGACTCGGGCCAGGCTAATGCGTTTACAGCCTGGGAGAAGAGAAAGAGAGAGGGTGTGTGTGTTAGAAAGAGAGAGGGATAAGAAAGAAAGGAAAAGAGGCAGGAATGAGGGATAGATGGAAAAGGGAAAAAGAGAAGATGAGAGATAAAAAAAGTAGAGTGGGAAAGAGAAAATGAAGAAAGAGAGATAGGCCTAGGAGGACATTAATGACCCGATACACACATCTACAGACACTGATCTATCTTCTGCACGTCCCAGCCGATTAAAAATGATCATCAAACTCATAAAAGAGACCAATATCGAAGCAAAACTAACATGTAGTAACATTGAACGCTTCCATTTCTTTGCACCAATCTTTCAGTTTCAGGCTGTCAGATGATGACTAGTTTATTCAGCCTTCGCCCTTTTCTCCTCCTCTTCACGACAGAATGATAGACATGTTTGAGTCTCTTATTATTTGGTCCCAGCAATTAATTACAGGCCCAATACAGTCTCGGCCTAATGCAGCTTCCTGAGTTTTAGTTGGACCGGGGAACACAAGTGGCTCTCTCCAAAAACAAACACACACACATATACACGGTTGAGGTCAGCTCTATTATGGAGGTATTAGATGAACTGAAGTGGGTGCATTCCGGAACCCAAGGCCAGCTGTTTGTGTGCCCTCCTTGGCCTCTTAATTGGGCCCCATGTTTGAATGTCCCCTGCTAGACTGAATTAGAGGTCCTTGAGTTGCCATGCCGGGGCGGGCCAAGAGCCTGCTAGTGTGTGTGTGTGTGCTTTGGGTTTGCGATCTAATTATCAGAGATAATTGCTTGGACCTGGCTCCAGTTACAGGCGCCCACTCGGTCTGTCTCTCTCTCTCTCTCTCTCTCTCTCTCTCTTTCTTTCTCGGCCCCACGGTGCAGAGAAAGGCAGCGTTTGTTTGATCTTGTGTAAGTTAGGCCCTAAAAATGAGGGAAGACCTTTCTCTGGAGACAGCTGTGCTGAACTGGCTGTGACCCTCGTCCCTCCACGGTCTAATCTCAGATCCACGCTGCTTTTTCACTTTGACTAAATTGACTAACAAGGAGTTCGACCTTAAGGCGCCCTTGATGTGGCATTTCAGAAAACAAATAAATGACACTGTTTAATCTCATTTAATCAGTTCAAAGCACTTTGTCTTGACTGGCTGGCATAAAGGAGAACGTGCTTTTCGATGCTTGGTGTACACTTTTATTTCCTTTGGGTTTTTTTTCATTCATTTCTGCAATTGACTCTTCAGTTGTACTTGGATTATTTCTAATATATGCACAGTAAAAGAAACCAAACAAATAAATTATTTTTAACGTAAACATTTTTTTTCAATAATTTGTTTTTATTTTGTTTTATTTTGTATTTAATTTTAATCATTTCACATGACATTACACTAATTCTATTTTTTACGTATTTATGTCATTTTCTCATACATTCTATAGATTCTATAGAATACATTCTTTAGAATATTTTAAAATTATTTTCTTTTTTATGTGTGCATTTTTATAAATTTTATATGCATTTTATTTCTACTTTTTGGTTTTTATATAATTTTTTACTAATTTATTATTGATTTATTTATAGTCCATTATTGACTACTATGCAATGTTTTTCTCTGAACTATTTCTTTTGGCAGTTCCAGCAGAGGGGAAAATCATTTCTCTCTGATTTGATGACATGTTTATGGAACTGTGTCTTACTTCCACCCTTCATGGTCTGTTCTCTCACATTTATTTTCCCAACACTCACACTATAAGGGGAAAAAAGCAGGCAAGTCACAGGAAGACAGAAAGAGAGGGAGATTTTCACACAGCTTCTTACCGATTTTAAAATAGCTCTAGATAAATATGTGAAGCGTGGGAACTGAGTGTTTCAGCTCCATTGAGGAGCGGGGCCACAGTGGTTGGAAGCGAGTAAATATGTGAAGATTTTACAGAACACAGAGAACCAAGCCAAGACGTATCACTAGTCATTCACCTGCGAGCTCTTGGCATCATACCTTTGTACTTTCTATCAGTATTGTTTACATTTGTTCATTTGGCAGATGAGAAAACCATTGGCCAGCAGTTCAGTACCAAAGATTCCAGTTGTATGACTTTTTGGTACCTTCTCAAAATTGGCACCAACATGGCCCAATGGAATTTGGGGGTGGTACCTCAAACGTACTGCACATGCAACACCATATACATAAAAAAACACCAAATACAAAGAAAACTGAATAGTCTTGTTTGTTGGTGCTATGTTTGTGCTGTCAAAAGCATTATTGTGTTATTTTATTACTCAACCTGCACAAAGTTTAAATTAGAATTTTCAAAACCCCACACACAAACAGAAATACTCTACATATTTCTCATCATATGGATTGCCAACTTTACGGAGGTTTTTAGTGCGTTGGTAACGTCCCTACTGTGTTATTTTGATTTCTTCATATTTTCGCCAACAATCGGTGGAAATGAAAATCATTAAAATTTTACCACAGTGCAGCTTTTTCATCTTTTTGTCATGACAAAGTTACAAACCTTTTGTTAACGAGCCTTTTTATCAGTAATTTTGTGGCAGCCTATATCATCTGGTTAACCAAATAGCCAATCAAACAAAGGATACATGTTAATGTAATTACTTTTTTAATGTTGCACTTAACAAGGTGTTGTTGCATAATGATAATGCAATCGCTTTTACCGTTGGCTCATGTTTGGGCTGGTTCTTGAGTTCTATAAATATTAGCCAAGAGGCAGTCTAAGATGACAATAGAGTGCTAAATGATACACATAACCACAAGCAAGAAGGTTTCATCACCTCAACGGGTTACAGCATAGCCAAAGCAGAACCATGGAGCTCTAAGTTCATGATGGCTCTCCCAGGCCCCCATGGAGAGAAGATGTTGTGGGGAAAACAGTGGTCCTGGGAACGTAGACGTGCTGCCAGTCTGGAGTCTGGACATCCCAGAGGGGGCGTGATGAGGGACTGGGCCACATGGGTCACAAAAGATCAGAGGGCTTCGCTTGCTTCCCACCACCACTATCATGTATACAATAGGCCCACATTAGGCCTCAACTGAGCTGTATTGGGTTTTAAATACAAATAAAGTGCATCTGCCATGTTTGGTGATGCTTGTTTAGGACTTAAACTCTGCGCACCCATACAGACACATGCACATAGATGGACAAACACAGTGCTCCACATCTCCCGAAATAACCAAAACGGGGTTTGCGTACAATTGTGGTGTGTGTGGTGCCTTCAGGAGTATAAGCCCGTGAGAAAAATCAAGTCAACGTCACGACTGCATGTTTTTCTTGGCATTAATAAGTTGCCTATTTATATGTGGCCTCCTTGCTAAACACGCTCGTATGAAAAATGTGGGAGTTTGTAAGTGTACGTGTGTTGTAGGTCCATGATTACCAGTGTGTATAGTAGGCCGTAGTAATGTATGTGTGTCTGCAGGCACGTGTGTGTGTGTGTGTGTGTGTGTGTGCGTGCAGCTGTGTGGCCCCATGTGTTTACACAGAGCTGAGGAGATAATGGTCCCTAGCTTTGACACTGAGCATTAAAGGAGACAGATGAGCCAACTATCATATACAACACATGCACACATATGCAGACACCAGTTCAAGTGCTAATGGGTCTGTGGTTCCTCATAAGGCACAGTGATTTACATTCCTAGAACCCGGGAGAAGTTCTCTGCTATCCCATAATGCCCCAGATCCAGAGGCGTTGGAAAGCCAGATTCTTCCAGGCCTTTAAAGGAGGGCTCAGAATAATACAAAGCCTTAATGTATATAAATGTCTTTGAATTTGCTTAGCATCCTGGTAAAAAAATAAAATAAAGTTGCTAATATCCAATTGTATGTCTTTGCTTGTAATTTGTCTATAATGATGGATAACCAACAAATTGAGAAATTGCTGCACAGCAGGTTTATTTGCTGATCCAATTAGCTACAGGGGTTTAAGTGGTTATTGCCATGGTTTTTTTTTCATATTCAAATTGGGCTCATATTTGAGCAGATCTGAAAGTATTCCTAACATTGTCAAAAAGCAGTTAATCAGCTAATCACAAAAGTAAGATTGTGCTAATCAACAACCTAGTTGTTGTCTTTGAATGGTAAAGATGGACATGTCCTTGTGATCAAAGACACACCTATCAAATGTTTGAGTAGGCATAACTTTTTTTGATTGCACTCAAAGGGGTTTTCTTAAATATCCTGTCAAGTTAGCTTAAGTTAGCTATCTAGCTAGAATTAGCAGTGAAGATGAACATTTATGAATATGGCTTAAAAATCCTCTCAGAAACCCTGTTAGTTTAGTGTACTGTATGTCAGCTAGCTAGCTAGCATTAGCAGTGAAGATTATGAAAATGTATGAATATTACTGAAAAATCCTCTCAGAAAGCCTGTCAGTTCAGCGCAGGATAGCTAGATAGCTAGCATTAGCAGTGGAGATGAACATGAATATGACTTGGAAGTCCTCTCAGAAATCCTGTCAGGTTAAACTCATGTTAGCTAGCTAGCGTTAGCAGTGAAGATTGTGAACATTTATGAATATAGCTTAAAATCCTTTCAGACGTTCTGTCAGGTTAGCTCATCTTAGCCAGTTGGCTAGCATTAGCAGTGACGTTTATGAACATTTATTAATATTACTTAAAAATCCCCTCAGAAAACCTGTCAGTTTAGCATATGATCGCTAGCTAACTAGCATTAGCAGCGAAGCTCAACATTTATGAATATTACCTGAAAATTCTCTCAGAAATCCCGTCAGGCTTGCTCATTTTAGCTAGTTGGCTAAGAAAATTTGTGATTATTATATGTGTATCTATAAATGTCAATGGCACATAAGTAAAGACTACAACTGGTACATGCCTTCCTGCACACACACACACACACACACACACACCCACACACACACACCCACACACACACACACACACACACACACAGGATGAATCACAGTGCAGCTCAGCACATCAAACAAAAGCCAAGCGAGTCTGGAGATACCATATCAGTCTGGGAGGCACATGCTAATACTCTCCAATAAGATAAACGTGTGCTAGTGTTAGCCGCTCCACCACATCTCTTACAGTAACAACATCATTTATACGTGAAGGAACGTTAATGGCACCTTGTGTTATCGCCGTGAATGCTAACAATGTTAATGTCTTTCGAGCCTGTCTTATGTCTGCAGTATTTGTACAGGTAGTGTGCGGTTTTGAATAGTGTTCCTCCTTCTTCATCGATTTACCTGTGTGTCTAGTGTACCAAGAGAATCTTGCCACACAGCTTGTTTAAAAAAATCCTCATACACGCAAAATACACTTAAACCAAATACATTTTTTTATTGAGCACACTAAGCTAATTTCATTGGGTCATTATTGCTTTTCCCAAGTACCCTGCACTCAAAAACACGATTTCTAAATGTTTAACTTCTAACTTCGCGATATACGCTCAACGGCTTGATAAGCAAAAAAAAAACAAAAACGGCACATCTGATAGGCCAAGGATTACTTGGTAACTGGAAACTTTGAGCTAAAACCTGAACACTAAGCTAACCAGCGGTCTAACTTAGCGCATGTTAGTGATGAACAAAATCTTGGTTGTTATGGTATATTTTGACAAGTTTGGTTACTCTTACATAAATTGCGAATATGACAATGCAAATCAAGGCTCAGATACTGAAATCCCACTCGTGTCAACCTTGGACACATAGTTTACTAGCAGTTACTTATCTACTATAGCTAGCTATGTGCTTATATTACATACAGTACAGTACAGTTGTACAGGAGCAGCGAGCAATGTTAGGGAACGCTGTAGTAAAAGTCGATAACTTGCCATTGTGATTTGTCATGATTTTGGTTAACAAATATCTCCTCTTCTGTCTCAGGTTCAGACATACAGGGTTGGATTTCCCCAAAGTTGCCACTTGCCTTTTTTAATAGTGCAGTGCATCATAGCAAAACCAGGATAGTTGGGGATTGCACAAGCACATTGGGGGAATTTTCCAATTTGCATATCATGAATATTAATTTGAAGGTAGAGATGTTCCTAGGCCATTTTTGGTAGTTCATGGACATTAAAAAAACACATTAAACAGTATCTTTTTTCAACATAGATTATTTAAAAGTTCAAACTTGTGACAGTGGGCAGTGGTGGCTCAGTGGTTAAAGTTCTGGGTAAATGTGCGCAAGGCTGCAAGTTCAAATCCTGGTGCTGCCACTCTTGGGCCCTTAAGCATAGCCCTTAACCTTCACCTGCTCAGCTTACATTGTAAGTTGCTTTTTGTAAAAGTGTCTGCCAAATGAGTAAGATGTAAAACATGTACTGTATCTGGTTAATGGTTCAATTTGGATGTGGTGCTGATGATAGTAGGTGTACTGAGTATATACTTGTGTTTTATTTTCTTGAGAATAAGTTTGGCATGATGCCCAAGCACGACCAATAATACTGCAGATCATATTGGTTTTGGGCTGCAAGTCATGATGTATACAAGCTTGAGGTTGTAGTGGAGCCGGAAATACTGGCAAACCACACTGTGTCAAAGGTAGGGTGATATGGCGCCGGCCAATAGCAAGACTCAAGGTTCAGAAGCATATGGCAGAATGATATTCAAATGATAACTTCTGTAGAGACACATGTCCTATTCTCCATTCATCTGGTTCATGAATGACTTTCTGTCCTCACTGGTTATTACACCAATTCTCATATTACATCAGAAGTTGTAATCATTCATATTTTGACAGTATTTGCTCCCTGAAACCCAGCACAAGAGCTTTAAGAGGCAGCAGTAATCAAGAGGTTTAGAAACCCAAGCACTTATTAATAATAGATCAGGAGTCTATGAATGCTATAATGGCAAATTCAGATGTAGCTTAACATGTGGGAAAGGGTTTATATTACTCTTTCTTCTTGATTTGACCTTCAATTTGACTTTTATAACTCTCAGAGCTTGCTATCCATGCAGGGTATAGGGAATGAACTGTAAAGGCTTAATTGATTAATGATAGACAGTGTCCTATTCATGAACAAATTATTTTGTACAGGATCTGGTGGTAGTAACAGTAAAGGAAGTCTTAGGAGATTAGTGTTTTGTGGTATTAACCGTAGCTGGAAATCTTGTGATCAGATATTATGATTCATTGCATTTGCACTGATTTTCTCATGAAGGGAAGGCTCAGCCCCTGTGTCAGCAGTCATGATTGGGTGTATTAATGGATGGCTTTTTTGAAAAATGACTGAACTCCTCCAGCCATTGATGGGAACAGATGCTGTGCTGCTCCATTTACTAGATCAGCCACTATTTAAAGTCCATTTCAGTGATGGAGCTATCGATCTGAGTATCAGTTGCAGATGAAAAAGCTGTGATTTAAGATTAAGAGTGACACCAAAACAGCAAACAATACTTTTAAGGGACAAAAAAAACAAAAAGATTGAGAGTGAAGGACAATTCTTCACAAGACTAACTTGACTTTTACACTAATCAGAGATGAGATTTGTTATTATCTTGTAATGGCCAAAGTTCAAATCCAGCTAAGAGAAACTGGTGCTCGTTCAGCCAAAAATGCCAGTAGCCCGAACCGGGGTTAAATGCCACTTCCTGTTTCCTGTGGCACTTTGAGGGCAGGCTGTTCCCAAATTCAGTTCGAGATCACGCTTTATGGGAGCTGTTAAATATAGCCTTGGCAAGAAGCGGAGGCGCAATAATCAAACAGTTTACTGCACTGCGTCCCGGTTTCGTGGTGGTCTGGCTAGTGTTTGACGGCCTTGTCTAACTGCGGGGGGGTTAGGCTCCCCCCTTTTCTGGAGACATGCAAACTTAGCTCCCCTCCTGGGAAACATCATCCATGGTCCTTTCCCGCTTAGGATGCAAGTCAATTTGTTGCTTTATTCTGGCATAATTAATGGATAGAACTGCTTTGTTAGTCCTATTGCAGTGCACGCTGAGGAAATATGCCAGACGCACTGATGGACGTGATCTGTCAGTCGCACACAAACACACGCAACGCTTTCGGCCTGGAGTATAATTGTGTGATCACAGAAAAAGGCCAGAGAAGAAGAGGGAGAGGGGGATGTAGTACTGTGTTAGTTCACTAGGCCTGTGTGTATGTGGTAAGGAGTGGACTTATATGTTCACAAACGTCTTTTAAAGCTAAGATCTACAATCCTCATTCACACACAGTGAATAAACATGGGTAATAACTAAGGGCGCATTTATGAAAGTTAAAAAAAAGTTTATCTTTTTATCTTTATAAGTTTAGCGGATAAGCATCATGTGTCACTTTTAATGAGATAACCAATCAAAAAAGGGAGTGCGCACAATTTACTCAAAAACAAAATGAAACTCATACTTGCAGTCTGCATCCATGCAGAGCTTTATGATGTAAACTCTTTAATGTATCATGAAATAAAATAAATTTTATAAAAAGGAAGCCAAGAGACCTGGGTTCCTATCAACTAGAATTTCAGGTGAGTGTTTTATTTTAACGTAATTTGCCTGCTGGTTAAGTGATGTTCAAAAGCAGACTTACTAATAAGTTCACATGGGCTGGCTAGGAAGATGAAACATAGGCTATCATTTTGATAGCTTTCTCCAGATCAGCTTCAATGATGTGCATACATTTTTTAATGGCATGTTCACATGTTCAAGCCAGAGTACACAGGAATCATTTCATCAAGTTTGCTGATGACACTACAGTGGTGGGCCTCATCAGCAACAATGACGAGTCAGCATACAGGG
>JAOUQW010000028.1:10479236-10496716 GCA_028565825.1 Olivaichthys viedmensis | reverse complement strand
AGTATTTCTAAAACTGCTGATCTCCTGGGATTTTCACGCACAACAGTCTCTAGAGTTTACTCAGAATGATACAATAATAAAAAAAAACATCCAGTGAGCAGCAGTTCTGCGGGCGGAAACGCCTTGTTGATGAGAGAGGTCAATGGAGAATAGACAGACTGGTTGGAGCTGACAGAAAGGCTACGGTAACTCAGATAACCACTCTGTAAAATTGTGGTGATCAGAAAAGCATCTCAGAATACACAATACGGCAGATGGGTTACAAAGGGAGGCCCTACCCAGTATTAGTATATTAGCACCTAATAAAGTGCTCGGTGAGTGTATACAGGATACTGTATAATTGATACATATTATTGTGTTACTTTTGTTTAAAATCTATGCTGGAAGCAATACTTTGGAACATACATAGGAAATGTATTATTGCCTGACACTTTTTGGCTGTGAACCAAAGTTTTAAAAAAAAGTGTCTACATAATCTTTGATAAAGTAGTTACACTTACAGTATATGTCTCACTCTGGGCTCTTTTCCATTTTCCCCATAGATTGCATCTGTATATGAAGGAGGAAGCGACGTGTCTACTGTGGCCTATTGAGCAATTCCATTCCCATTAAAAAAATTTATTGGTGTTATTCCAAGCTGATAAACACAATTTAACAAATGCACACTCCTCCCTACCCCTGGGTGATTTGTGCTGCAGGAGGAGGAACTGACTTTTACACTGCATCAATTTGACACTGTTTCTTTTCATCCGCGTTCCGTGTGTCTTGGGTGTGAAAATGATGGCATACATGGCCAAGAGCTTTGAGCAAGACGGCTTTATCAAAAGAAAAACAGTCCATCTCTGTTTGGAACAGTGACAGAATTGACATGTGTTGATCTCCTGTCTTTAAACTAGTGTCAGAATGAGACAACCTTATCCCATGCCTGTTTCTGAAGAGCAGGTTTGCGTCTTTTGAGGATGTCGGGTTTTGAGAGCGTGGCCTGGAGCGAGTACAGACTGCACTAGGGCGTGAACGTATTTTAAAAGGTCTCCTTTAAAAAAAAAAATTGTTGCGAATGAGCCGATTAAATCTCTGTGGAAATTTCAGCACTGTGAGATAAGCCCCAGCTTGTTGGCCAGCAGCTGCGCCAGCCATAATCTTTCGCTTACTCTTTTTCATTTTTCAGAATGATAAAATCCACTGTTATGTTTGCGAAGCCTATGAACGTAGGGTAGTGTCGTTTGATGCATGCATGCAAGAATTAGGTCCACATCCATTCCTCCCTCTCTCTCTCTCTCTCTCTCTCTCTCTCTCCCTATGAACTCAAGAGAGACATTATTATTTCATGGTGCCATTTTAAAAGCTGGGTGGTAAAGCTTCGGAATGCAGACTGCCAGACAGTTGAGGAGAAGAGTGCATATCCTTTTGGTCTACAGGAGGAGCCTGTTCCCTTGACAGAGATCTGGACAATTTATCGCCTTGCTCTGCGTTCTGGACCTGAAATAGTTTCAGC
The DNA here is from genome assembly GCA_028565825.1 of Olivaichthys viedmensis. Lineage (NCBI taxonomy): Eukaryota > Metazoa > Chordata > Actinopteri > Siluriformes > Diplomystidae > Olivaichthys > Olivaichthys viedmensis. The sequence continues at coordinate 10,495,221 of JAOUQW010000028.1, read as the reverse complement.
AGATAGAACTTAGGATTATTACTGCAGGAACCTGCCAAGCAAGATTGCTAGCATGGTAACTTGGATTTTATACTTAAGTTTAAAATGGACTTCCTGGCAGAATATAGTATGGTTCACCAACATTCCATACATACAGCCTTCACACTGTGTTACAACTCCATTCTCGTTATCAAATATAGGTTTTCTGAATAATTTTATTTCCACTGAAAGCCTCTGCACTGGGCCATTTTGGGAAGACCACCGATGTGCCAACTACTCTTCCAACAAAAAAAGACACCATAGTAAATCAAAAACACCAAAGCCTCACATCCCCTTGCTCCTTTTCTCTCCACTTTGATGGTCATACCTAAGTCCCGACATGTTCTTCAGATAGATCAATGGCAGCTGGCGCTTGGCCAGCTGAAGCATTATAAAGTTTATCTGTAGTCACCAAGTTTCCACCTGGTTGAGTGTTTAGTAAAAGATAGTAGCCTCCTCTTTTCTCCTTTCAGACCTCTAGCAGAACAAACCACCCCACCTCTAGGGCTCACACTTGCCTGGGATTCCAGTTCTGTTTTTAACACACTTGTTAGCTTTCCCTAATGACTTGGAAGTGCATATTACCCATGTCACATGAGTGGCCACTTACAGAAGAACATGTAGCACATTGTGCTTGCTCTTGGCAGCAAGCACAATGAATTTGTACGCTATATTTTCTTTAAGTCTAAAGTCATGTTGACTCGATTCATTGGACCTCTAACAGCACCATTAAAATGGCGACGGGATTTCCACCAAGGGGAATTAGCGAAGGCAAGTCAACGAGGGCCTGTTAAAAACAGTATAGGAATGCTTTGCTGTTCTTCCTAATTGTTCCCTCCCTTGGAGGCGGGCATCGGTGGAGGGTTCGAGGGGGCGGTGACCTGCGTATTAGCAGCTGTCAGAGGCTCCAGCGTGTGGCTGAAGGAGTGCAGAGTCCAGGCGCAGGGCAAGATAGCCACTGGGCTCCACATCAAAGCCCACACTGATAACCTCCACAGCGTTTCATGCGTGAGGTATCTGTCCACCGAGTACCTCACCCTCCTCCCCCGACATCCGCTGCCTGTACGCTGCTATCTCTGCAGTCTGTCTTTGGACTCTGTGATTCTATGGACCAGATGACTTCCTCCTTCTCTCTCTTGCTCTGTTCTTCCCTCCTTTTATCATACCACAGGCTTCTTCCCCCACACAACCAAAGCTTAGAAAGGATGACGTTTGTCATGTGAAATAAAGATCATGATATCATAACAGTAGCAGTCAGGAAAATCAGGCTTAAAGATCACAGATCCTGCAGACATCAGCAGCAACGCTTGATAACCATAGTTATTAGTTGGCTGATAATAAATTCCCCAGCCAAGCAGTTTTAAGTAAACAGACTAGGGCCCATATTCCTATATCACTAAAATTGTCTAACTTTCATTACGGTTCATGATATTATTACGATATTGTACTAAAAGATTACTACATCCTTTACCTATTATCCTTGGGTAGCAATATACCCAAAAGGGAACGTTGTCAGGTATTGCATCAACAGCCTCAATTTATGATCATCATAACTTATACCAAGTTGTGCATGCAACATTTGATTTCATGCAATTGCTTGCTGACTAATATGGCTAGATAAAAATTTACATCTTGCCTGTACAGAGCTAGTTGAATTAGCTAGATAAATTTAACCATGGGAACAAATCCTGGCAATCTATGATGACAAATATTGACAATAAAGAAAATGTGAGCTACAAAAGAAACCCTTAAACCCTTAAGCTCTTGGTTTATTATTCAGTTATTCATCTTAAAACATATAATTTTGGAGCGACTCTGCATTATTCAGGAACTACAGTGAAACTAATAGGAAAGGTGTGTAGTTACGGAAGGGAGGACTGTAAGTTTGGACCTGCCGACGGGTTCTGGGAGTTTAGGAGTTAACGTTCGTAACGGTTTGTAAACATATATCTCAATTAAAGACCTCAGAGTGACATTTGTAACTACAATGTTTCACAAACTTTCCAGGAACTCTCTTCTAGTGAACAGAATTATGTTAACCAATTGTATTTGCCATTGAAGATACATGCAGTTCTACCTTCAAATTCAGCCAAACCTGGGTCTGATCAGAAGGTTGTGGGTTCATGCCTCAGTTCTGCCAAGCTGCCACTGTTGGGCCCTTGAGCAAAGCCCTTATCCCTCTGTGCTCCAGGGGCACTGTATCATGGCTGACCCTGCACTCTGACCCCAGCTTACCAATATGTGAAGAATCAATTTCACTGTACTGTACTTGTATATGTGACAGTAAAGGAGCATTCTATTCTATAAGCTATCTTAGAACATAGCTGCATAGAACCTAATGCTTTCTTCTGAATGGGGCAGTCTTTATTTTGGGAGTGCACAAATTCTTCCCAAAAATGCTGTCTACCTAAGCAGCCACCGCCTGAATTCACCTGCCAATTCCCACAGGAATATTGAGGTAGAGGAAAGAAAATGTTTTAAAGCTGTAACTGCTCAACCATCCATAGCCAGTAGTGTCAGAATCCAGTCCTGAAGGTCTAGTGTCTCAGTGTTTGCTGAACCTCATGCCCAAGGTTAAGAGAATGTCCCAGATCTGTGCTGGCACCTGAATACACATACAATTCGTTTTCATTCAGTTAACTCATAACCTAATCGTGCAGTTGCCTTGAATTTATGTCCTACTTTTATCTTACTTTTTTATTTCCTCCTTCTCTGAAACATGAAAAGATAAACCTGTGTTTTACCTCTTAATTACATCCTAAAGTGATTTCCACCCCAGAGTTAAGCTGGGAAAGAGGAAGCTTTCTTTTTAAAGGCCTCAACTGCCATAAATCAGACGATTCCTTTTCAAAGTGGAAGATCTAGAGATGTCCTTTGCTTTAGACCAAAACGTTTAAACCAATAAAATGACCTATGCTGAGTGATAAATTGTTTAATTTTATTTTGTTTACTTATGCCCAAGAAAGTGCCCAAAATGGCCCAGGAAACTCCCCCATGCCCTCCTACCATCCCAACACCACCCTTTCCCCCCAATACCTATAGCGCACTACACTGTTACAAAAAGGCAGGAGGCCATATTGGGGAAATACAACCCCATGTTTGTTATAGTCAGAAAAAAGGTTACATTTGTTCACCAAAACTGGAGAATCGTTCACGTAACAGAGTGGTAAGTTCGGTTATCGACTTTTACTACAGTGTTTACTGAGATTTGCTCGCTGCTACTGTACAACTGTACTCTAGGTACCATTAGCACAAAGCTAGATAACTGTTAGCAAACTAGGGTGCATTTGTCACAGGTAGACACAAGTAGGATTTCAGTATATTTCAGTCATATTCTCAGCGATTTATATATAATTGCCAATGCTGAAAAAATACACCATAACAGTCAAGAATTTATCACTAGCATTAGCTAAATTAATCATTCGAAAGGAGTTATACATTTCAATATCAAATTTTTAAGTGCAGAGAGTCTTTAGGATGTCAGCCATCCTTTTCTTAAATTTAAATTAAGTATTTAAAATAATAATAAAAATAAATAATAAATAATAATAATATAATTTGTAAAAAAAAAAAAAAAAAATGTGCAGAAAGTATTTTTTGAGAGAAATCTAAATTTCTTTAAACAACCTAGAGCCCTTTTGTTTTCATTCAACATTTCGCTATACTGATTTTGCTATACTTATTTTTTCGCACAGGAGGATACACAGAGAAATGGAAGGTCACCAGGCTTTAATGCATTTAGCATCGACTGCACCCCCTCTTCTCTCGCGTACTGCGTCTATTAGGCTGTGATTTGATTTGGCCCTATTCATTTGCAGGCCGAGCAGCGGGGACCCGCATTGGCTCGCTCGCCTTCCCACTAATTGAAAATTCTGTCTCTACCCGGCCCGTCATTCAATTACGGCACGACTCCCGGACACTTGTACGTTGCGCTTGTTCCTCCATTTCTACAGGCCTAATCTAACACAAAATTCATTAGTGATCGCATTAGGGCTGAGGTCACAGACATGGACAGAGTTGAACCTATGAGGAAGGATGAAGGGAAAAGATGTGGAGGAGAAAGGTGAAGAGAAAGTGAAGAGTCCACAGGAATATAGCAATATACTTAGTTTTCATTCAAAAGATGAGTTACCATTCATTTTTGTTTTTCTTCTTCTTGTTTTTCCAATAGGCTTCTCTTGAATGGACCCCAAACACACGTGTGTTACCCTGAACCCATAATTAAATAGAGAAACTCCCAGTGTATAGTAGCATTATTAATATGAGCATGTCTTATGTTTCACCCCTAAGTTCATCTTGTGTGGACAGCCGAGTGGCAGCAGATGGTTAGATGCTCACTCTGTACATGGGATGGATGAAGGGGGGATTTTCAGAGGATAGCTGTCCATATGAGGTCATCTCAGGAGGAACAGGGGGCCCCAAAGGGCTCAGACTGACATTCTTTTCCGAAAATGGTTGTGCTAAAGGTCTGTCCAGGACTATCTGGTCATAAAATACAGTGCAATAGGCTGTTAGATTTCCACTTTAAATTGGTGTCAGCTCATTCATGGCTATAATTATAACTACTGAAATATACAGTATGGCATGCTCTTTGAATATTTGTTTTTGTTAATTTTTATTGGTTTTTAAACTGGCTTGCTAACACTGTTTACATTCAAATACAGTAATAATAAATGTGTGGAGTGCATATTTATCTCAGGTGTAACAATATAAAATGGTTTTCTTTATTAGTATATTCCCATAAGATCTATAAAATGTACTATATATAAGACCTAAGTTCTAAGGTCGTTGAAATGTCTAAAACTTGAGAAAAATAGAGATTAGCACGGATCCCTTACCAATACCAGAGTGTCGGCTCATCCTGTAATCAGATTTCCCAAGGCCTACGACAATGATGCCAATTGAGTTTCACTTATTCAAGACGAATTCCATCCTACCAGTGAGAACATAAGACCAGGAGGGCTCAGATGCATCCCACGATATTACTGGATGTACTTTCACGTTGAAGTCCATTTGCAAGCATACTGGTTTACTTTTATATGGTATAGAATATGCTTAAATATTTTCTATTGATTGCTAAATTTGTACAAAAATTACTTTACATTTAAATATTCTGAAAAATATCAAATTTAATTAGCTTTTTTTGTTTTTGGTTGTTTTTTTTGGCAGATGCAAGACTTCTGGCCTTTTACAATGAGCCTAATCTTGAACTCCTTCCAAGCTAATAATTATTAACAGAATCATCTGCATGCATTTCGTAATGGCTATATAATTGAGCAAAGTACCCCAAATATGGTGTGGCATTCATGCATAGCTTGCAACATTTATTTGTGGAGTCCTGATTGTGGATTTTGAAAGCACTCCATCTTTGCTTTCTTTATCTGCATTCATTGTTAATCACAAGTTCACTGCAAAATTATGATCTGATTTGGGTGGTAAGATTGGTGAGATGACATAATTCTGAGGTAATGTTTGCAATGTTTCTCAGTGTTAAAAACTGAGGTATAGTCATAATGCATTATGGGAATATACACAATTCCATGGATTCCAAACCTACAACATATAACTACTTGAATATATCTACTACCAGGAAGTCTTGTTATAATGTGTTCTATGCGTTCTAGCATTTAGAATGTTTCTTGATATTACTTGAATTCTAGAATTTGGGGCAAGATGTACGCTGGGATTGATGTCATGTGGGATAAACATCACGTGGGAAGAATAGCTTATGACTGAATGATAGTATCAAGGCCAAGGTTTTCTTAAGTGAACAGGTATGAAATTGCTCCTACTGTGAGTGCTTGTTCTATACACAGACCATGTCCAACAGAACACCATGATTGAATGTAGTCCATAAGATGGAGGGTGCATTCGATCATGCTGTCAAACCATGCCTAATCACTCGAATCACGAATCATGTTCTGCTCCCTGTTTACAATGTTTGCATGTGAACTTTGAGAGCCTGGCTGATTTCGATCTCTGCTGAGCCAATGGCTAATGTCGAAAGGAGATATTCATCCAGGTTCTGTGGGTTAACTCTGAGCTTGGCAGGGCACAGCTCACATGCCCCAGGAAACAGCCAAGCAGCAGTAGGGTTTTCATTAAAGCGTAATTGAAAGCGGCTCTGGATTTGCGCCACTCCACCTGCAACGTCTGAGAGAGCATTTAATGATAACAACGCTCCATGCCACCAGACCTATTAATAACCCACTGCTCGTCAGTCACTGGGACAAGGTGTGTTCATTTTCTCTTCACGATTTGTGAGTTGCGATGGGAAAGCCACACCTACAATGTGGTAGCAATGGAGCTGGCTTTCAAATGTGCCCAACGATTGAAGAGGGGTGACGATGGAAGAATTTCGAGCTTATTCAAAGTTGCTTGCTACCAAACCACCCCCTCTACTGGTACTCCAACTGAGTAAATTCTCCCAGCTTTATCAGTTGTTATATGGCTACGCCATAAGAGAGACTTAAACTCATCTGAATTATAGGTAGGCATGCAGTGCAGACATCGTAAATTTTCCCAATGGCTACATAATCAAAACGTACTCCTTGTCAAGAGCATAACTGCAATGATGTATTCAACATGGCAGAAAAGGCAAGCTTACTCTATCATGCTGGCCCTGGAGAAATATATTGATTTAGCCAGATGGCATTTTAGATCTCTATTCACTATGTAACACGATCGTATCCTCTGTATGACATGCTAAGCAGAGGTAAGGATGTCTCGCAGACTGGCCTCCTCTAATGAAGGCTGATTGGGGTAGATGAAGATGGAATCGTCTCCCCTGCCTCCTTCCTGAAGCTGGTTCCTCCAAGGGACATCTTGACGTGAGCACGCTAACAGAAGACAGCTAGGTTCAACTTTAAATGGCATAAATCAGAGAAGGAGGAGGTGGCAGTTGAAGGTTGGGTCGGGTGTGGGTTACTGACGGTATCTTGGGATGGAGATGCCTAAATTGGCAGGGAGGCAGGAGCAGGGGGTCGTTCCCACTCATACATGTTCAATGCTGGCACACAACCCCCTGATTACGAGCCTCTTTTTCCCCCTTTGATCCCCATCTCGGTTTTGCAGGCTAATGCCTCCCTGCATGTATCTCTGTCACCGCAAGTCTTTCATTTGGGGCAATGTGTTCTTAATCTGGGGAAGGGGAGAGAAGAGTGTGGGAGATGTGAGAAGTCTAATCTGAGAGTAGCTGGTTCGCTTATATATCTCACGATAAGCAAAAAATCAAGATTAGGGTCAGGCCAGCTGTGTCAGATCTGCAAGGCACACGAATTTTCCAGGGTTTTTCAAGTTTGTGCATGGGATTGAGAACGACAAAGCCATTGGGTGTTACATGAAAAGCGGAAGTATTTCATACCTACCTGAGCAGTGCCCCAAAAGTGAGAAGAGAAAGAATAGAGAAGAACAGAAAAATACTAAAGTTGGGTATTATCAGGCCCATCTGGGGAACAATATTTTATTGAAAGATATTTGATATGGCTATTTTCACCTATGTACTTATCCCAGAATTCTGATATCATTGTACTTTACTTGGACCAAACGGTGTTGATCAAGTAAATAGTGACTCTTTTCAGCTCCAACAACTTGACTCCAAATGCCCCACGTCTTAAGCTCAGCAGACTGATGGGAATTTTTCAGAGTGGCCCAAAAGCACATAGCTCCAGTGCAGTGTCTGAGAAGTGCTAGAATGCAGCCACATTAAGCCACACAAGAAAGGCTTTTAGGTCTTTAATGGTTTTCATCAGCTTAAGGCCTTCGGTGTAATGAGCCACGCTTGCATTCCTATGGGAGCTGAGGCTCGGAGTGGTACTGGGGCCCAAGCTTTGGCCAGGAAAGTGATATCATTACAGATTAAGCCTTGATAAAGCCCTTTGCTTCCTCTGGACGTCCAGAGAGAGTGTGTGTATGTTAAGGTATGCGATAAGGAATAAAAGACAAGCAAGACAAGGAACATAAACTGATTTATCATTCGTTTCTTAAGCACTGTAGCTTTGATAATGGTACATTTTTCACCTCCGCAAATGTATGCACGTGGGTTGTTATGATAGCTAAAGTATAAATTAATTGCACAATGTTATTGGTATAAATTACATTACAGCTACATACAGTATTTCAAGATAAAATGGGCCATTACTTAGTCCGCTGGCTGAAATGTGTTTACTCGACCTCATTTCCAGACACTTGCACTCACCCTGTTTTACATTTAACCAGCTATCACATTGTTACAGTTTAACTGCACAGCTCAGTGCCCTGGCTGCTCCTGCAACCTAAGCCAGAGAAATAAAGTTTCCCCACAGCCTCCTTCCTGTTTATCACTAGGAAGAGCTTCATGATGGGCTTGCTGCTTTACGGTTTCGACCTGGCGTTGACTCCGCCAGAGGACGTCGTGACCTAACATGATGTCAAATGTGTCCCAGGTGTGGAGTGCGAGCGGAGAGGTGAAAGTGGCGTCGCCAACCTGAGATTGATGACCTTCTTCCTGCCCTCTGATGTGGACGGGCGTGTTTTGGGGCAGCTGGAGGGGGAGTTGGGGGACTCGGTTCGTCCTTCGACTGTGGTGACTGAGGAAAAGCAGAACCCCTTCTCACTTTCTCTTGTGCCTTCCTTTCGAAATCCACAGTGTACATTTCATGAACGGTTGCAGGGGAGGAGGTATGCGTTGGCAGCTGAGTCAAGCGAGCAAACATACTGCTTTCATTTTGGTCGTCCAACTGATCTCACACGAAATACGTAGGACCTATTTCACTGGGTTTTATGTGAATGAAGTTGTAAGAAGGACTACACTCACTAACCCCTCCACTTGCCCTAACCATAATCACTCATAACTTTTCATACAAGTTGGCTTATGTGGAGAAGAGAAAGGAAGGGAAGAGAAGAGAAGAGAAGAGAAGAGAAGAGAAGAGAAGAGAGGAGAAGAGAAGGGAAGAGAAGAGCAAGTAATACCCCCTTGACCCCTCCACCCTAGCCCAAAACTTGGCCCATCCTATGGCTTTGATTACAAGTTATCACCCCTGTTAGCTGGGGAGCCATTCGTCTTGTGTGGGAGCGCTGAGCTCACTTCCTCACTCAGGCCTGCACTGTCATACGGCTGCAACCCCATCTCTCTCTCTCTTCCCCCTCCTCCTCCTTTATTTTTTTTTAGCATCCGGCAAGAGAGGCTTTCATAACTTCATCAATTGCTGGTTTCCTTTAATCGGTCTCATGCCTTATTTTAGAAAATGGAAGAAAGCGACAAAAATGGAGCTGATGGCACTAAAGTCTGAAAGAAACAAAAGGGGAAGGCAAGAACGAGATCATGAAACAGATGGGTATAAATGTAACACTTAGACCTAGACTGCTCATAAAGGGCTGACACAAGAGTTTCACATCATAATGTCTGTAGGCAATCAACAGGCATAATTATAAACAATATTTGCAATTCTTTTCGAACGGGTCTCTGCTTTGATGCTCCAGCTTGGATTAAAATACCTGTGATTGTATTAACCAGCCAGTTCTGATAAGTCTAATGACGCTTCCCCCCTACCACATACACCCATTGATCCACAAGATCTTGAACATTCCTTCAAGACGTGCAATGCTGATGTGCAGAGAGATTGACCTGTGAAGTTAATACAAGCAAGGCTGAACCCTCAACTGCCCTGGCTGCCTTTGATCAGTGGTGGATCGACACAGCGAAGCGGGCTGGATGGATGACCTTTTTAAGGCATCTCAAACATTTTGGGCCACATGCATGCAGACGGGGAGCGCCAAAAAAGTGCAAAAGGGAAGGCTTGAATCTGTGAGCAATGTTTGATACCATTTTTGACAGTATTTTTACACCAATTCTGACTGTATATGTAATATGAAAGGCAATTTTTGGTTACTTGTTGAGTCAAATGTTGATGGTTTAACTCTACAGTATAAGTAATAGTCCCTTCTGCTACTCTACTACTCACTTTTCTCACTAAATTACATGAAAGCATGATTGGCCTACCTATAGCTTGGTGCACATATTGCCTTTATATTGAACATGTGAAATGTGATTATATATATAATATATATATATATATATTATATATATTATGAAACCTTATACTAGGCTTTATGTTTATGAAACCTTTAAAATTTCAATTAATAAATTGCTTTGTAGATGACTTTCCAATATAGTTCGGTATATGATGTTTTTCATGTTACTCTCACCCCTTGCACACACATAGCATAGGCTACACGTTATTACGAACTAATAATATCAATAAATAATAATTGAATTATACTTATATCTTTGCGGTGTGTTTTAGGTTAATGGTTTATTTGTTTGGAATCACTCTAGGCTCTTCACTTTCAAGAAATAGTAATGCGATAGTGCGACTGCATAATTTTTCTAGAATAAGAGGAATCGGTGGAGGATTTGCGTGAGGTCTCTTGTTGAATTACAGGTTTTACCTTCACTAATTTAAACGAAGAGACGAGGACGAGTTTTGGAGACGATAGGCCTTTTCTAACCAAAACAAAGTCATTAGACAAAACAAACCCAAAAGCTTGGTATTTTGTTGCCGGAACAAAACGAAACAAAGTGGGCCTTCAAGCGCTTCAGCTCGCTTTTATTGCGCTTTATTGGAAACATGCAGACAGACACAGACACACATACTCATGGGCATTAATGCGCTCGTATATCAGATACTCAAGACAATGATAAAAAAGCTACAATTTTTATGCTCACTTTTCATGCCCCAATACCAATGACAATGTTTGTTTTTTTAATTCTAGGTCATTTTAGTACCGTTCTAATGAGTTTAATGAGTTGATGAAGGTTACATTTTATCGAGGCAAATTTTTTGTGAATGACATAAGTAGGCCTAAACAGGTGTGTCACACTCTGATGCTAACCATCAGCCTAATTTCACTGACAGACTTATTTCACTGTAAAAAAAGAAAAGAAAAAGAAATATATATATATATATATATATATATATATATATTGTTTTTAAATGTGGAAATAAAAGCACAAATAAAAAGTTAACACAGACACAAATAATGATTATTGTTACCTGACCAAAATTAGAGAATCCAAATGGTCAAAGAAAGGTAAACATCTGATGAAAAAAAGTCTCAATGATGTTTGACTACAAGGCCACTGTCAATGTTTTCACCCTAATTTTGGAACCGTTCATCAATTCTTCCTTTATTTTACTTTCATAATCCTTATTTGGGGTGTTGTAAAACTTTCACATGCACATTTAGTTAGTTTGTTTTCATAACTTCCTAACGTTCCTTCATAACTTTCATAATTTTACTCGGATGCCACAATCTATTTGTATTTGGGTTTTCATTAACTCCAAATCTTAAGGCAGCCAAGATGCTAGCTTTTTAAAGAGAAAACCCCAAACCATCTTTATTAGTTGCTGACTTCAGTTTCCCTAAAAAGTCGTTATTGCTGTATATTGAATACATGTAGGCTCTAAATAAGGCTTAGTTTAGGTGAAAATTGGGCAAATTAATACGGCACCTATTATGAATTCGTGTAATACCCAGAAATTCCGGCCAAAAACTGTATTATTGATAAATAATCATATTGCTATTTACAGCAAGGATATTGTTATATACTGGGTTCAAAACGATGACATTTAAAAAATCTGAGATATAACTTTTGAGGTTTTCCAATAAGTTAACTCATGAAACTTAAATTAAGTTAACTCATGAAACTTCGACTGGAGACATTTTATTTAATGTGAGGTCAACACACGAAATAATATTTTGTTACGTTACTATTTTACTGTTATATTGCTATTATACAATGAATTCCAATGGCAGAGTTTATTTCCTGAGAGAGAACATTCTTGCTTGAACTTTGTGGGTTAAATAAAAGACTACAGAATTCACTCGCCAAATGAACATTTACCTACTTCATTATTTATTCAATTTATTTCGCCTTAATTATTTACAATAGACCGATTCCAAATATTCGTTAAAAATCAGATTTGTGGCGTTTTTAATATTCTGTCCACCAATATTGTGTTGATATAAACTTTCTCTGTGACAAAATAAATAAATAAAATATATACTGAAATTACACTAAAAGATACTATAACCTAAACTGAACTAAGTCTATTATATGTCATTGTCTTGTAGGAAAATGTAAGATTTGTCATGTTTTTTTTTTATGTTAAATGTAGTGTTTCATGGTGCTATTTATAGGCAGGTTACACAAATACTAAGAGTAAATTAAACGTGGAACCTTTTTTTGTGTATTATGCAATTTGACCAACAAAAAAAAAAGGTCTATATTTTATATCTTCATTCACATATTTTTTTTTAGAAAATGAAGCTGTCAAGATAACTACTCTGGGGCTCTAACTGAAATCTCTCCTCACCTGTTGCATTAGTGCCTCGAAGTTCATTCCAAGCACCACTGATCAGAGGCCTTATATTATATTACTAAGACCTAAGACCAAGCTAAATATCGCAGCTGAACTATGTTCAAACCTCGTTCAATAGCCGCCTTTATTGACCAACATGATCCGGTGTGCAGGTTTATTCTTTTCTTTCTTTCTTTCTTTCTTTCTTTCTTTTTGTTGCATGATCCGAGACACAGAAAAGTGCATGCCTGGTCGTAAACCTGTGTTAATTACATGAACGGTTCATGTTCTCTTGGTGATGTCCCTCACAGAATTGACTGATCATTGGGCTGATGTTTCTAAAAAAAAAAGAAACACCCTTCTTTTTTTCTTTTTTTATTGCAGTGAAACAGTTAGGCGTTCATTCTGGTTCTGACAATTACATGAACTCTTACAGTGTTGGATCACAAACATACAGCCTTGGTTTCACCTTCACGTTGTTCAAATTCAATAATGTTAAATGAACGACTACGTTGATGGAAATCCAGCTGGACACAACACTGTAGGTGTTAATCAAACTCTGGTCATTTTTTGTCACAGCAAAGGCGATGGCTTGGCATCAGTGTTCCTGTCGATTCAAAATGAATAGATATTACATCCAAGCCTCTCAAAAACTGTCGTGAAGGTTGGAATCACAAGAGGGAAGGCTAGGACTTGCGGCCTGACCCAAAAAAAAACGAAACCACACAAAATAAATAGCACACTGTAAAAAAGACAAAGAAAAAGAAAAAAATCATAACTTTTGTCAAGTCGATTTAGATGTACAATTTCTGTTCATGTAACATAATAATCGGTTTCGGTTCACGTACTGTTTAAGTTTCCCTGAGCTCAGCATTTAAAGCCAATTTTTATGTGATGGCAGCACATCATGTTTTTTTTTTTTTTTGTGTTGAAAGTGGACGAAAGTGGGAAAAATCCCCAGTGTTAAATAAACACCTGCAGTGTTGATGTGGACATGAACGAACACCAAATGTGTTCATTTAATACAATATCCATTCGACGCTAAGTGTAACACTATCAGTCTTAATTTCACACGTTTCGTGTGAGGACAACACATCCTATTTTACAAAGTTTATTTGAGAGTGGAGGAAAGAGAGAAGTTGAGAAATTTGGAAATATAAAGATCCTCATATAAACTCGGAATGAGATTCTGCGTCGTTAACATTGTACGCAAAAAAAAACTTCAGGTAGGCTATTTACAGCCAGGGACGCCCTGGCTTCATTTCATTTGACCTTGTTCACTAATATAGCATTTCCAAAGATGACTATTTTAACATTTAATAGTCTAATAAATTATTATATATTTTTCTATGAGAAGTTTTTACAGTTTAAAAAAAAAAGAAAAAAGGGGGGGCTATTTTTTTCCAACAACAACAAAAAGAACCGACAATTAATGATAAAGACTTTTATGTGAAGCCAAAAGCTGTGCAGTAATATTTTCAATAAATCAATTTAGGCAGTGTCCCCTCTGACGCGGTCCATTTGGAGTGGAACTCCACTGTAATATTTATATGCTTGATTTTTAATAAAGTGATCATATACCTACTCTTGCTCCAGTGAAGGTATAGTGTTGAGTCTCGAAAGGTTTAGTGAAATGTTTCATTGGATGAGATTTGGAACAGCATTAGACAGCCCAATGAGTGGAAGACCCCACACATTTTAAAAAAGCCTACAGTGTTGCAGTAACACTCCAACCCGTCTGCATTGGTGTCCATGTGGACTCACATAAACCCTTCAGGCGTTGATTGAACAGTGTAGGTGTGTTAATTCCACCCTGTGTCTGCGTTGCTCCAACGCTGTAGGTATGTTCGTTCAGAGTTCACAGTAGTTATAGGATTCGTCGTGGTGACTTTTGCTTATATAATTAGTTCGATGAGCATACACAAGGCAAATCATTAACTTAGGTTAATGTGTTTTCTTGCAGTGAGCTTTAAAAAAAAAATTTAAAAAAAAAAAACAGACTTCCTCAGCAAATGCACAGTAGACAACGGGGATTTGTGATGCTTCCCCCTAGTAATGATCAAATAAATAATGCACTGCTCACAAATTGAAATGCCTTTCCTTTTATTTCAAGTGAAGATCCAATGCATATCGATTCAATGCTTGTTCGTGCAAGATTCGTCCCAAGCTACTGTGCGTTTCCATATTTTAATAGTAAAAGTAATGCCAATGTAAATGAGTGCGTACCCAAAAGATATTTATTTGGATAGGAAAGTTAGTTCGGCTATTTGAATCGGTCTCCACTGATAATAAAGACAAACATTCATTTTAGTAAAAAAAAAGACATGCTGTCAGAACCTAAATGTCTATATTAATCATTTATAGTAACGTATGTACCGTCGTTTGATAAAAAGGAAATTAGTGATCTATCATTGGAATCGTGTGCAGGTAATGAAGAAGAATGGTCAGCGCTCTGTTTGGGCATGTTTTATTTGTTTTCACAGTCCACAAATTATTCCTACTGAAATCCTTTCCAACAAAATAGTCCACCTGACATCCTTTTTTTTTCTTCTTTTTTTTTTTCTTCTTTTTTTTTTTTTTTTTTGCATGTGGAAGTTGCATAGAGAAGCGATGCTCCATCTTACCATGACGTCCCGAACACGCGCGCTGGTTCTGATCCACACGCTAGGCTCGACGTGCTCCATCATCCGTGAACTGTTACATCCACACACCCCCACGCAAAAAAAAAAAAAAAAAAAAAAACCCAAAAACAAAACTGGAGGTTCGTGACTTTGAGGAGCAACGGTTTGAGGAGCAGAAACGCAGCAGCGACCTGCAGCACCGTCTCTCTCTCTCTCTCTCTCACTCTCTCTCTCTCGGGACTGTTGGATGAAGTCATATACCTTCATGAATGAATGTCTGTGCTGTGCAGGAGCAAGAAGTCATCATGCATTTTATGATGCGCCAATAACCTATCAACATGGGCACAACGTTCTTTCAGGAAAACCTGTTGTGTGGAATAGGCTAAGGCATTTTACAGACTGAAAATTCCCAGTGAGATTCCTCCGAAGAGTTAACAGAAGACCCTAGGTGTTAATTCAACGCTGTAAGGGTGAAATGCCACACGTTATGTCTTATTCAATACTGTAGGTGTTTATTTCAACAGTTTGGGAGTTAATGCAGCACCAGACGAGTCAGTTCAAACCTATGCGTTTATATTCCAGGCTGAATTCAGCGCTGTAAGGTGCTCGTTCTGGTTTTTACCGTGCACCTTCCTTGGTGTACAGAGGTTAGCGAAACGACTTTATTGGATTAACACGGGTTTAAGGCCAAATGCGCTCCTGGACATCGCAACCACGCACTTTTTAATTATTATTATTATTACTATTATTACTATTATTGTTGTTATTATTATTATTATTATTATTATTATTATTACTATTATTACTATTATTACTATTATTGTTATTATTATTATTATTATTATTATTATTATTATTATTACTATTATTATTATTATTGTTGTTATTATTATTATTATTATTGTTATTATTATTACTATTATTAGCATTTTATTTTTATTTTTATTTTATTTATTTTATTTTTTTTTTACAATTAATTGTATTGCGCACCAAAAGAGTTTTGAC
>JAOUQW010000028.1:10444321-10460621 GCA_028565825.1 Olivaichthys viedmensis | reverse complement strand
CGAGTCCATAAGGGGCTACGCAAACAGAGACAGACTTTGTTAACACACCAGACAAGCTGTCATTACAGTGTTCTTAGAATGTAGCTCACAGCGTTCCCAGTTAGACAAAAACGAACACTATTGAAACGTTCATATTCATACAAACTACAAATGTTACAGGAACGCTGTGAGCTACATTCTAAGAACATTGTGAAGCAAACCATCACATGTTTTCAGAACATTGCTGGAAACGCTATTGTTGTAGCGTTACAGGCTAACTTCCAAAGAACCTGTTGTATACGTTTCTAAACATCTTGATAACGTTCTCTGCTAGTTAGTTAACTTACTAACTCAATTTGTTAAAACCTGTTAAAACAAACTGAACTTGAATGTTTAGTAAGAGTTTAAAAGATTTTACATGATCCATAATGTGCTTTATTATTCATTATAAATTTTGCTAGGTAGCAATCTGGACGCTGGATGTTAAATTTTTGCCACAACACAGAAGAGAAATATTAGAACTGGTTTACATTTGTGGTAATACTTTAGAAACCAATTCATGTCATGCTCAAAGGAGTGACCAGTGGGATAACTCATTGTAAATACATAATCCTATGTACCAATTTTCTTTCATATAGTTTGATATCTCAAGCGTTGGACATTGCGTACTGAAATAACTCAAAAAAGGGTGCATGTAGATTTATTCATTAACAAGCAGTAGTGATGAAAGAATTATATAAAGAAAATTAAGTTAATTTATAGTTTTAGATATGTAATTAATCAAATGGGACTAATTGGTCTACTGATGCAAGTTTTGACCAAGAATAAAACGTATAGTTTCACTAACTTTTCTAAATATTTTTAGAAGTGGCACACAATTTCGGTCATTGGGGCTCTCCAAGGAGTAAAATTCATGTCCTCCCAGAGTTGGGAAAAAATCTGGGATTGAATAAGTTAATGCAAATGAAAGGTGTCAGAACATCTGGAGCAGCAGCAGCAGCCTGCCAGAGTTTGGCTCCTAACGCTGAGGAGACAAAATAATTTAAGGAGAGAACAACGCCTGCCATGAAATCATCATTATCACTGCCAGTGTGGACAGCAGTCTTGAGGAATAAAATGATTCATAAAAGCAGTTAGAATTGTCTTTAAAAAGTGTCACTCACACACACTGACAGCACTGGTATCAGTCATAGTCTATTCAGATCAGTAGGGTCTGTTGATAATGATCCCCAATACAGTACCATGTGTTTCTCTCTCAGATATATACATTACACACACTTGCTCAAATACACCTCTGATATAACCAAGAATGGTCAAAAATATATAAAAATGCATTTTGATAGATAATAGAAAGTAGCCCGAATGAAAATGTGTCAAAATAACACTGCCACTAGGTATCCTTCAGAAACCACACTGATGGTCTGCGCCAAATCATGACAGCTCAATCACCAATACTGGTCATGTGACCATTTATAGCACCCACATTAAATTGTTTATTTGGAATTACGACAGCCTATAACTTTATCTATAGTTTGCTTTTCAACGACAAATACATCGACTCTCTTAGAGCTTTACAAATCTAAAACTGGTGACTGGTGGGTTTAAAAAAGTGTTGAATCTCGATAGTGATTGAACCCCATTAATTGGAATAGTTGCTTATCGAGTTAGCATCAATGGCAACAAATTTCCGTTTCCTAGCGGGATCTAGATTTTACCAAAAAACAAAAAAACTGAACCTCATTTGTACAGCAGTCTCTTTTTCTTGCTCAGTCTTTCCTACTTTGTGTGTATGAGTGGTAAAAAATATATCTCCCTAAATACAATATTAAGCTGTAACAGCCTCCGGTTACGTTGCCTTTAAAGGTTTTTAATGAGCACTTTGGGGCTCCGTTGAAACGGTTCAAACACCTGAAGCATTCCGCCCATGAGCGTGATGTTTTCTATGGGATAGCTTTAGGGAACAATGGAGCTGGCAGGTACTTTAGTTTTACATAATGAGGAAGAACCAAAGAGAGAACCACATAGAGGTGATGGGGTGGTAGACCAATAAAAGATCTATTCTTACCTCAATACCAGGTGTGACATTTTGAATATACATTGTTCTGCATATCCGAGCAGTTGTGGTATATTTGTAATAAGTATATAGTGAATTCACTAAAGTGTGATAATGTAATGTATGGTAATAGATGGTATTGTTAATAGCTTACCAGTGAAACATTTGGTGACATTTGGAAGGTACATCATGAAACCATGAAACAATTGAAGCTCAGCAAGAAAGAATTCGGTTTCAAAAATGCATCAAAAGATTAAAAAGGGTGTCTCGCGAGGGATTGAGGCATCTTTAGGACTGCAGGCGTATTACAGAAAGAAACTCAAGTGTAATCATATTTCTCACCCGGGTAAGTCACCATGAGACCGCACCTTCTGTGGCCTCTCGTGGCCAACGCTTAATGACTTTGCCCTCCATCACTCGGAAAGAGATAGAAGCTAAAGAGAAAAAGCGAGGGACAGAAGAAACAGCAGGCTTGGGAATGGAAATGCACTCTGGAGATCAGGAGCTCTTCAAGGCCTAGACTTCGTGAATTTGAAGAGCAAGGCGAATTAATGCATCTGGAACAAGGAGATGGGATGGAACAGCGCTATTGCACCGAACATACTGATCCACTAGTCCCAGAACGGAGAATGCAGCCTCGCATACAGGATTGGGTACAGGATATTGTTCAGGAATGCTTTATACTGTGTATGTGTGTATTCCAGCGTTGTGATTTGTAGCAATCTGGTCATGTTGAGCTACTTATTTTCTCCAAGCACTCTAAATCTCTCTATTCTGTAGTCTGTTTGTGCAAGTATGATGTAGGTACTGTAAGTAGATGGTATTTCCCTGGAGTGCATTATTATGCCTGAATACTGATCTCAAAAGCATTCAGGCGGACTCAATGTCATAACCCACTGTTTATTCATTTTAAGAGAACATTTCATGCAGGAAATATTAGATATAATATTTCACATAATAGTCTTCACCATTTATTCTATTTTCACATCAAAACTATGTAATGTATACACTACCAGTCAAAAGTTTGGACCCACTAGATTGCATTTATATTTTTCATTGTCTTAAAGATATTTTGATAAAGGCTTATGGTTGAAATTTGTTGAACGTTAAAGCCCATGTGTACATTTATTTCTGAATCAAAATGTATTTTTTTAACAAGTAGTTTTTACTTAAAAGTAAATTGTTTCCCCAAACAAGTAGTTTATGATTTAGAGCGTTAGGAGAAGCAGAACAACAAGTGACTCAGCCTATTTGGGAAGTTTAAGAAAAGGCTCCTGGGTGAAGCTCCCTCATGAAGCTGGTTGAGAAGATGCTGAGAGTGTGCAAAGCTTCATCAGGAACACTGTTAAGAATTTAAAATAGAAAATAGTTTTGAATTGTTGAACAATTTTCTTGGTCACTGCATAATTCCATATGTGTTTTTTCATAGTGATAATGTCTTCATTATTATTCTAAACTAGTAGAGAATAGTAAAAATGAAGAAACCCCTTTTATGAGCAAGTGTGTCCAAACATTTGACTGGTAGTGTAATTCGGAAGTAAGAGTAGAATCAACCAATCATCTATTGATCTCCAATGGGCAGAATCAATTGGTGTCACTCCAGGCCTTCTGAAAGGCCATGATATTTCACTGACTGTAAGCATTAACAGTAGCCTAACAATTAGCTGGCCTTGATTGACGCAATCACGCATTTTATGTACAGCCAAGTGACACGTCTGTGTTAAGAACGCGAGTCACGAGATTCAGAAAGAAGGTCAACAAACTAGCTAGCTGTGTTAACCTGGGTTCATTAAAACAGAAATGAAATTGATCAAGGTACTGCAATGGCAGAGGGAGTCCAGCCAGCTTTGGTCATTAGGAATGGCCATTCAGCGCCACTGTTAGCATTGACTTAGTGTTTTTTTCCCATTTCTACATAGTGTTAGAAGGTTTTTTAGTGGTTGGTCGTTGGCTGTGGTCCACCATCTCACTGGGATTTCTTAATGGTAGTGTTGAATTGTTTTTCTTAGTGGCTTTCCTGGGCAGTTGTAGAAAGCCAATGTCCGCTTTTTATTTTCAGGGAGTTGCATGTTAGGCTCTGTAATGTATAGTGTCCACACTGTGGTCTATTTCGATTCAAAATAGTTTTCTTAGCGGAATGACTAGACCTAAAACACGTGGCCTGCCACTTCTATACATAGGAAGTGCCCAGTTCAAGCACAAATCTTAAATCACACTGAAGACAGTAACCAAAACTGCAGTAAAACATCTGTATTGGTCAAATGCCTTGACCCCAAAGCCACAACCAGCACCAATATCCTTGACACATGTCTAATTACAGTAGCTACAGTAGCTTCGTTGGCAGAATAGTTTGGTAGGCTACTTGTTGAAATGAAATAGTAAACTGATCGAGGGTGTGTGGCTGCCAAATCAATTCAAATGGTTTTGTAAAATCTAAATAGGCTGCTTTCTTAACATTGTTACACGCTGGTACTAATTGATATGCACTCTTAGAAAAAAGGGTTCTGCAAGAGTTCTTTAAATAGTTAAAGGCTCTTAGCTTTCTGATAGGGAAGCACTCTGTTGTAGGGTTCTACATAGAAACGTTAAGAGTTCCCCCAGACAGACAAATCAAAGAGCCCTTAAGGGTTCTAGATTTAACCTTTTTTTTTTTAAAGAGTGTACTGAACACTTAATGCGCCCCACGTTCTCTATGTTGGCCGTCTCATTGCCTGGCAATGGGAGACACACAAATCCACCAATTTGGGGTCTTGTGTCATTTACTGAAATGACATTAAAAAATGCTGCTGGCGATGACTTTTTCCCCCCACACAAACCGTGTTTTGACATCTCGACGTTTGTTTGATTCCCCGTGCTTGAAGCTAGACAGTAAAGCAAACACGCCAATGGAGACACCAGGACTCCCAGACCCCGAAAAAATAAAGAGAGTCCAACCCTCGCTATAACAAACAGCCCCAAACAAAAGGCAACCACAGGCCTCTCTGTTTAGGGCTCTCTCTCACACACACACACACATTCTCAAGTACCTCATGGAGCCTGGAACACACATCACATTTGAGGACACTGAAAAGGGCAGACCAGAGCGCAACTCCACAAGTGCATTAGCCGTGTGTAATCAGTGTTTTAGTGCTAATTGTCCATCTCCATTGTCTCTGTCTTGCTGGAAAAAGGGAGCCTCCCTGAAAGCATAGCTGAAGAGAGAAAGCGGGAGTAATGCTGTAAGAACGGCCATGTTTGATTTGCGGCCGTTCTCCTTCTCTCTGCCGTACGCCCTCCATTGTACGTAGGGACGGGCGCTTATTGTCCGCTGGCACGATAAGTCCAAGAGTCAAAGCCTGTTGTGACACTCCACCTGCGCTGATGCTGCCTTTCATTCACACGAAATAATACACAAAAGACACGCAAAAGCAGATGCACAAGCCTCTTTGCAAGGGCCAAGCGGCTTTCATCTACCCTGCCGTAAAGTGCCATGTTTTTGGTTCAAGTGTGAGCTATTATGGATTTCCTTTCTTTCTGGATACAATAGAAGTGGTGGTTGGTTGGCATGGGTGTAGACAATCATACAATCAATACATACAATCATATGAAATGGAAAAGCGTATCTTCTATTTGTTCTATTTGGATTGACCTACTTGGAAAATTTCAGGAAGATACTTGTTGGTCGTTTGGACAAAGGGCTATTTAAAACATTAAAAAATATATTCGGGATGGAATGGTATGAAAAAACATCATGATATGGTAACTATACAACCCTTACAGCCCAAAATCACTGCTTTTAATTGATCACAGACTTTAGTGAACAATGTAGGAATACAGGCTTCTCCGATTTCCACCTGGAACGTTTCTTCTTCAAAAAATAGGAGACACTATTTCTAAAATTTTTCATGAATATTTCAATGGGCACACCAAATTGGAAATAATGTTATTTTAGTGACGTCATTATCTATATTGGTATAAATGTATATCTGTTTCACATTTTATCACGGCATACCCTCAAAGTGGTATATCATCGTCTAAATATGCATGAAGGCTGAAAAGAGCCCTAAATTCTACTTTACAACATATAATGAAAAGTGTCCGACGTTTACAAAGAAATCATTTGCAATCCGCCTTACACTTTCGCCACAAATCAAGCTTTTACACCATGCGTAATTTGGGTTTTGTGGTTCCTTTTCTTCTATCAGCTTGGAATTCTGCCAGCAAAACCGTCTCAACAGGATTCAGCAAATCTTGAACACACAGGTGGTCTTCTTCATCTTCAGAGGCATTGCGGTTTTGTGTGTTTTACCACATTAGTCCTGCACTACTGCTCCTGTTTAAACAGTACGAGGCCACCCTGAAAGCCACGGTTTATTCACTGCGCTTTTACTGGAGACATTTCACGTGTATTATCTTAGATATGAAATGCAGGCATCACTCTTACTTGTTAATGAGACGATTGGACTATTTCGGATCACACCACAATATTGTGCTTGTAAGCCTTTAGCATACAATTTCTGAATTTCAGTTTCTAAATATCAATATGAAGATCCAACATTAGTTTTAGAGTTACAGTATATTTATATTAGATTCAACATGGTCTCACACTTGCAGATTTGTAACACTTTACACAAGGGGTTTGGGCAGGGTAAGGGTGCGTACCAATTTTTTTGCTACTTAATTCAAATAAAAGCAATAAAAATTTAACATCACATCACATCTACTTCGCTTGTTCGAATTCGTATTAATTTTTAATGAGATCATGGTTGATTAGATTACATTTATGATTATATTAATCATGTAGATAGATAAATAGATAGTGTCAAGTTACTAAACATAGGTATTTTTATTCATTATATTGTATATATTGTCTTCTTTGATGGACATCAGCATTAGTTGCCCAGTTGGGGTTTTTTCAACATACATTAAAAAAAAGCCTTTAGCTGACCTACTTTTTCAATTTTTTTGAGGAATGTCCATGATGATGCTCCTGAACCATCGGCATCACCAACACTGGGGGGAAGTTTCCAAATCCCAGTTTAGACTTGCCAGAAATTAAATGGTCTATGTAATGCAGTCAGTGTAAGAGCTCAGTGCTGTTTCCTTGTTAGGGAACCTAATCTAGGCCTTACAGGGCAGTGGCTCCAGAGATGTTAAAGAGGGTTAAAGAGCCTCACCCACAATGCACTGAGATGGGGGGTTCCTATTGAGCCATGGCCATGAGTTAAACCAGGGTGACACCAACCCAAACAAATGGAGACCGAAGCTGGGGAACAATGCTTGGCCCCCTCGTGGGTATGCTTAATGATCTTCATTGTATTTAACTTCTTTTTACATGAAAACCAACTAAAAATAGAATTGCAAAATAGAATATAATTATAAAGTAGTTGGTAAATAAAGTACCTTTACCTTAACTTTATTTATTACTGGAAAGGTATAGAGATAGAGAGTAGTTAAATAATAGGATTAGCATAATAAACACATTTTAAACTGGCCCACTGAGTGAAGCAAGCATTCTGCTAACTAAAAAGTATTAGAATAAAAGCCATAAACTGTTTTTTTTTTTTTTTTCAGTTTACAATCAGTTTCTAGCCAAAAGCCAAAAGCTGTCAGGTGACACAAAAGGACAAATTTACAAAAAAAATTGCTAACTTGATATCACTCCAATCTGAAGAATCAATCACTCCAGTAGAAGACTGAAAAACTTTTAACTCCATGTATGGTTCTTGTTTGATATTCTGGCTGGAGGCAGAATCACCACATTGATAGTTTTTTGTAGTTTTGAAAAGCTTTGTAATAAGGCTACTAGAGTCACATCACTGAACAATAAACCTGATTCGGGTCTCTGGAGTTGATGGCTTCAACGGCCACTTTGTCTGAGTGGCATCAAGTGATGTCATCAGCCAGTGACCCTAGCATCTGACCTCTTGTTTTCGAATGAGATTTCTACAGCGTGTAGAAGATGTGCATGCCAGAACCTCTCAAACAACACACTTAAGGGAGGAATTCTGCCATTGTCCTGTGTATAATCTTAATGTTAATATTTATGTTGGGGCCATGGTGGATTTGTGTTAAATCTTGGTCATTGTCAGGATTATTTTAGGTCAACTTACTCTTTAAGGTGGCAAAGGCAATCCGCCAGCAGGACCTTCTCTTAATAATCTATGTTTGCCATGGCTCTGGGTTTCTGCAGTGTAACTTAACTGGACTAATCTGTGATTAGCGTACGGAGAGGATTCTTGAAATAAAAAAGATTCTGCTTCAAAGATACCAAATCCAAAATAAAACATTTTCATGCAATTCAACATATTACACATGGGACCCTTGAAGGTGTGGAATTTTCATGTCTTTTACTAAGAATTACATTGTTTCACAAATTTGGCGTCTGCAGTGAAATAAACAGTGCTACCAGAGATGCATAGTGGCTCCCAGCAGGCTGTTAATCTCTGTGGGGATTAGTGACAGGTTGAGTGTGGGTCGACTTATCCCTGGCTCAATCGGCTCATCGGTGCGTTAGACTGTGCTTAGGTGCATTAGACAGAAGCTCATATGGCTAATGTATGCACATACAGAAGATCTCTTACTTTGTCTAATTCTCTATCTACCAAATTCAAGGTGTGGCCTTAAGATGCACAGTAACAGACAGATCAAGAAAATCAGTTAGGCTGTTCTTACTCCTGGGTTACACTGTGGGGTAGTGGGTAGCGTTGCCGCCTCACAGCTCCAGTGGTTCGATCTTGAGCTTGGGTTACATGTCTGCTGGATTTCATCCAGGTACTCCTCCCACCTCCCAAAAACATGCCAGTAGTTGGATCGACTACTCTAAATTGTCCCTAGGTGTGAATAAGCGTGCAAATGTGTGTGTGATACCCTGCGATGGACTGGCGTCCCATCCACAGTGTATTCCCACCTTGCGCCCAGTGATCCCAGGATAGGCTCCGGATCCACCACCACCCTGACCTGGGTAAAAGTCGTTACTGAAGATGAATGAATGAATGTTCTCACTCCTGGAGAGCTACTGTTTTTACCCTGTACTTGTTGCATTGAAGACCAGGAGACTGACTTGATCACCTACTGGCAATGGCTTCCCTTCATGGCTTAAACATAGTAGCCTTTGATGTGAATTATAATACACATTAATAATAATTATAATAGAGAACATAGTTACTAATTACTAACTGTAATACAGTGCAGTGTTCCAGAATCTTCGCACCGTAAATGTAACAAGGCTATCATGGCAGGCTATTTTGAACTACAAAATGTTCTTTCCCTGATTACAGAGCTATGTATTAAAAATGTATGTGACCCAAAATACAAAAACAGTAATAATTGTGCTATTTTTTTTTTTTTGCCTCAGTAAAATAAAATAAAATAAGTACTGTAGCAATGCCACAGAAATGTTGATTATTATTAACAAAAATATGCAAGGCCTATTTTTTTGCAATGACTGGGTGTTTTGTCACTGTCACTCAATATGTCCTTTCACCCACACCCACAAATCTCTCTCTTTTCTCTTCAAATTTCAGAAATGCCAATTAAGCTCTTGAAATGTCAAACAGCTGATTGTCATTGCTTTTCATTGTCACCCTGAATCCTATAAACTGCAGGGTATCTATGGAAATCATCTGGAGCACATTATGGTGTAGCACCTATTGCATTAGTGGTTCAGAGTTGCCCATGGGCTATGACCTTTCACTTTGTTTTTTTCAGGACAAAAGCTGCCAGTTGGGGACTAAGGAAATCAAAAAGTTGTAATTCATTTCCCAATGTTACCTGGATAGATTCCAAACACCTTCCTGGCACTAACAAACATGATCTGTTGGAAGTGATGAACGTTAGGAGCTGACCAGATGTATTCAAACTGAGGATGCTCATACTAAACATGAACACATGGTGGGAAAATGTGACAGGTGAACCCAAACAGATTTGGCAGGCTGGCGTCCTTGAAAGTTGCCCATCATACTGCATCAGTGCCGTCACACTGTGGATTTTCAGGACTGACAGGTGAAACGTTCGCAGCTATTTGGCCTGACAGGATGGGATCACTAAGGATACTGGTGACAGGCATTTCTGAAATAGACACAAGCGTGTAACTGCTGCAACTGCTAACGAGTTATGTTAACTTTTGGGCTTTGAATGTATGTGTTCCTCATCTGGTAACTAAAGACATTTAAAAAAGCGTCTCACAGCTAGGCAGACTTGACAGAGGTCATTTCAGGTGAGGTCATTGGCTTGCACTCTGGTTGTAATGCTTTTGGCGAAAACGTCTCCATTGCGCTGACTTCAACTGGCACCCGAACGCAAGTCCTGACACGTTAAGCGGAGGTGACAGCTGACATATGCAACACAGCATAATTTACACACATCCCACTAGATCCATGTCATTCCCGCTTCCTCTCCGGCTCAAAAATCGCCATGCCGCATGTGGGTGTGAGTTGCAAATAAATCTTGACGTGCGTCACGGACCCGGATGTGCAGTCGGGTGGAAATGCAGTCAAACAGCAGCCCATTGAAGGCCAACGCTTCCCTGACAGGAGCCCGTCCATCTCGCGTGACACCGTGGGCTCGCCTAGCTGGTGTGAGAGATGCCGTCACTGAAAGGAAAAGGCCAGTAGCCTTGGGGAGTGTGTCATTCAGATCTTATCCAAAAGTGCCACCCGATTCAGTTTGACAGCTTACATATGTGCAAAAGGCAATCCTGGCCGTTGGCGAGGATCTCTTAAAAGTATGTGAGAGCGAGAGCTAAAGGGGCGAGCATAAAAGTCAAAGGACAGATGCTTCTTTTGGTGTTTTATTTTCTACCTGTTCAAGGCGAGAGGATGAAGAGTTGGTCAAAAGACATGCTTTTTAGCCAAATGGTTTGCATCAAAGCTGTGCGTAATGTGTGTGTGTGGAGCAATCTTGTTTTAGTCAAGGAAATGAGGCCTCATCCGAATGTTGGCCAAAGTCTTTTAAACACCACCAACACACATCACCTGCAAAGATGGTATTGATGAAAAGCAATATAATTCGACTTCTACATTTAGGGCATTGACAGTGAACGGCAAATAAGACTACAGAGTTAAGCACGATTTAACAAGTGCCATGTAACAGCTCATTTACTGTTGATTTGTGACCAGTTACTGATATACTTGACTTTTATAAATTCAGAACTTTATGAATTCAGGACCCCATAACTATCCAAAGAACCCTTGAAGAAGCTTTTTTTTTCTAAGAGTGTAAGATGATAGAGAAAATATCCCCTTGAACACCTTCTCTAAATAATTGAGGTCTGAACCCAATGTTTTTGAGAAACTAGGACAAGAATGTAAGTTTATTCACCCTGGAGTTCCTTCTTTACCACAGCTGTCAGAGTACTTAGGTTCTCCAAGTGCATTTCACCTGACCTTCAGTCACTGAAAGTACAAGGTTGACATCATTCCCTGGATCCCAAGTCTCTAAAGCCCCGTCTACACCACTGTAAGTTGAACATACTGTACTCTCTACCATGGGAACACCTTCCACAGAATGGCTGGGTTGAATCCAAAATAGATTTGGTCTTGTTATAAGTCTTGTGTTTCCTTTTACCATGCAGTGAAATGCATCAGAGCTGAACATGAGCTTGGTCACAGCTTCTTTTTGGGGAGTTTAAGATGGCAGTTACCTATGCACTCTTGACTCACGTTACCTGCCTTCTGGGCGTCATGGTGGACACTTCATCTGATGAGGGTGAGCTGTCAAATGTAAATGTGATGCAGTTTGAGTGTCCTGGCCTAGATGCACTGAAGTGGAAGAGCAGGGTGTTGCCCCTCAGGTCCTCCTGTCATGCCTAACAAGCTCCATGATGGAGCGCGACAGACCTGTTTTTCCTACTCTGACAAGTAGACAGGGACTAAACAAGGATCCTGAAATAATGTACCTGAAATAAGCATCCTCAATAAACAATTCATTTACAGTAGTTAATGTAAAAGCATGTTTACTTAAAAACGGTTTTGTTTTCTGGTAACATTTTAATATCTTTAGTGTTCACATTAGTCTATTGATTTGATATTGTATGCTTTACACCAGCATGGCCCAACCTTATTTCTGGAGCTTTTCTATCCTGCATAGTTTAGTTCTAACACACCTGGCTCTAATCTTCAGGTGTTACTGAAGGCCTTGGTTAACTGAATCACGTGTGGTAGACTAGGTTCAGAACTTCTGCATAAGGCTGCATTAAGGTCATATGGGAGTAACTAATTACCACCTTCCAACTGGGGAAAAACATTCACATCGACCTCCAAGTGGTAATTCCAAGTCAGAATTTTAGGAGCTTTCTGACAGCCCTTATTTCTCTGACCAAATCCAGAAGTGAGGCAACCTAAACAGCTTTCATTATGGCTGTCAACATGCCAGGCAATAAAAGGTCAAATAAAATCATGAAATAGTCATTTTAGTTGCTGATTGTAGCAGGGTATTAGGGACGCTCTGTACTGAGACCCATCTCCTTCCCTCCCTCCCTCCCTCCCTCCCTCAGCTCAGGTTCTCTTTTGTCCCACTCTTTTCTTCTGGAATTGTGAACATTTGCTCTCACCTCCTTAATAAAATCATTGTTTTTTCCCCCTCTTGTCACAGACAGCAGAAAGACGACAGATCTCTGGAGACGAGCATTGATCTAAAAGCCGGTGGACTCTGTCGAAATTCCCCTCCTGTCCTCGCTGCGTGAGCTTTCCACTCTACTGAGCCGCAATCACGGAGCCATCTTCAATGGTTCGGAAATGGTTCGGTGGGGTCAAGTACAAGTTCTCACAGTCAGGGGAAAACTTCTCAAGGCTGTGGTTAAGGGCCAGGCTTTTAGATCAATGCTCGTCTCCAGAGATCTGTCGTCTTTCTGCTGTCTGCAAAAACATTCTCTGTTCAACTTTAAATATTTGCATAAAATATCATAACGGTCAGAGATCAATCCTCACGTTTGCCACAAAGGCAAACATCCAATATCCATCCCTCTTCATTATGTTGCTTCATCACCCAGACACCTGAAACCAAGAGGTACCCAAATGCAAAGTAATTTTTGTACAGAGAGAGTGGCAGCTGGAAAGAAGGTGAATAATTGATAGCAAACATGGCAGGATGCAGTATTTATCAGTGTGGAGCTGAAGACCCAACATACAGAGAGGCTGTAAGTGGATCTTTGGAGAAAGTGCGGTGGCCATTGTACTCTGAGCGCCGGCGCTCTTGGGTGTGCGATACCTCACCATATCTTATCACCTCTCCAGTGAAAGCTATACGCCTACCATGATGTTGCCGACACTGTTCTCATTCACGCCGACTTAATGGGGGTTCGAAGAGGGCCTGGGGAACGTTAGCATGGCGACATTATAGAACCATCAACAAGGGAGCATGTCAAGAACTGCTTCTGGTTTAAGTCAGGAACTGCCACTTGTTATTTCTTTTTCATGTGTGACTAAACTCACTAGAAACTGAAACACTACTGAAAATGTAATCTTATCTCTTCTTTCAGGTTATTTGGCTACAGTAAATTAAAAAAGAATGGTTACTGGTACACAAAAATCGAGATACATATAGTTTATGCTAATAAAGTTCTGGTGTTTGAATTAGCAACTCACTCGTGTGCACAAAAAACCCTTTTAGTCATCCCTTAATGTAGCACTGATATTTGGAATGGATCAAGATCTTGGTGCCATTGAGTCAGTTTTTGACACTTTTTGACACTTTGGCACAACAGCAAGTGTCACGTTGACTATGACTCCTTATCTTAGACCGCCAGTCCATTTTATTTAGTGGGCCATAGCAGACCTTTGCCATGTGAAACAATGCTAACAAACTTCCTAAAAGGTAAAAGCTGCTATCGCAATTCCTCAAGTAACAAACCTAATTCTTTCATGCCTCCTTCTTTCCCTGTCTCCCTTTCTTTACTCGATCAAAACTGAAAGCCTATATCTGCCAAAGCAAATGTTAAGCTACAGCGTGTGCTGTGGGTACAATAGGCAAGGATCAAGCGCCCTTCTTAGCCTTCGAGTCTTGGTGAAAGGGTGCATCTCCAGTTACCCCCCACTTGCTTCTTCTCAATCTTGTTTGCAATTAAGTATTCCAACGTGTCATTAAGCGGAAGGCGACGTGAGCTGCCACTCATGCTGGATGAAGCGGCATGCCCGATGTGACAGGTAAACAGAGAAGCGAGAGCGAAAGGCGTAGGCTAAGGTTACGGGCCTGCTCAAGTCGTGCCACTCACCGGCTCCGGTTCCACCGGGAAGGGATCGATTTACTCGCGGCTGCCACATGAAATGGTCTGGTCCAAGTGCACTGCCTGCCTCCGTGATGGAATGATTACTTATTCATGGAACGTTGGCAGGGGGAGGGAGGGTGATGTGAATGGGAGTTCTTGTTTTCGGTGGCGGTGCAAGACATGGCTGACATAAGGGTATCTATTACCTGCTCGTTCTAAGAGTCTGCCCCCCCTTATTGCCAAAAATGCTGGAGATCGTCTCAGCTCTGGCTGGGAGTGACAGATCTGGAACGTACCGCTCATGCTCGGCATGGGTTTCAATCACAAATATGTCGGAATAAACACAACATTTTTTCACAAGAGCACCCCATTTTTGGGGCACGGCGCCATGGAGGTATCCCAGCAGGGGGATGTATGCCGGCTGACACTACACTCTCTCCAGCCTGCCCAGGGAGCCTGACACTTATATATCGGCCTTGAAAGACACAGTTGCTCTCTCTCTCCTCTGCTGTTTCTAAACACTGCCACCTTGACACCAGAGAGTCCGTGCCATGTTTCGGGCGTGTGAAATCTCACACTACCCGTGGCTCAGAGGGCACCGGGGCCTCAGCTGGCGCTTTCATAGGCGACCGTGCCAGAGCATACGAGAGGCCTTCTTGCTCTGAGCCAAGATTAGCTTATTCCATGCAAACCGTAATCCTAATCAGTACTTGAGATGCCAACAGAAGTGACCTCAGAATAGCATAAGACACCTTCTACCAACACACACACAGGAGTCTTCATCATTCAGTCCCAGTACTGCGTTTTTTCATAAAGCCTGTACGTAATTCCCCATCCATTCAGTATTCATCAGCCGACCCTCGTCTCCCATCAGGCCACTGCAAAACTGGCTGAACGCTTTAATTAAGTTGGAATTGTTCATCAAAAGCCGCATTCAGGCACGTCCATCAGCGTCTTTTGGAGGGCGGCTGAAATCAGAGACCCGTCCACTATTCCACCTCGTCTTATCGCAGTATGGCGCCCTGCGCTCCCACTGTAACACTCCGCTGCTTGGCAGGAACGCGTAACCCAAGTCACCCCGGAGTCATTGTGCTGGTTGTAAGCAATATGTTCCACTGTGTGACGACCGAGCACATTAACACAGATTCTTTTCACTCTCGCGCCCGTGATACCCCACCGGCGTTCGTGTTACGAGCCGCTTGATTTCAATTCAAAGCCGAAGGCTGGCGAAGGTGTGAGAGGGCTTCTTTAGCAGCATCGAGGCCAAGTGTAAGACTACTGCTGGAGCACCTGTTACTGCGCCCTTGAATCCAACCTGAATGCTAATCAGGAATTCAGAATAGGGGCAGTTGGTAGCGCTGGCACTGGGCTAGTTTTCCAATATGTAATTCTTCTTGCATGTGGCCTACTGTATTTACCATGCTGTATGCAATGTGATGCTTTTTAAAAAACCTCATAGTTTAGTTGCATAAAAAAGGGAAGACAAAAATCATCAAATACTGAGCTTATTTGTTTTCACACAGCCACATTGTGTTGAGCAATGGATTATCAAGGGGGATTAACAGACTTCAAAAGTTTATATCGGCAAGCATACCTTTGGTCGATACACTTAACAACAAATGTGTAATGGTAAGCTCTAACATCCACAAAAATTCACATTTCTGATTCAGAAAAACAGTTTGAACAGACCATATTTCTTTACCGACAGCCATTAGCTCAGCTGTAGTGGACTCTGCTGACCTCTACTGGTAAAAAATATTTATTGAAAGGCATGTTTAATGATAATTGTGCTTTTCAATGTAAATGTAGTGATATTTTAGATCTGGCTGGATCTTTATCACTCAGAAGCATTTACATTATGTACATACTGTATTTATAGTCTTCCAGTTTGTCCAAATTTTTTGGAAAGGGAAATTAGGCAGACTGATATGGACTTGTAAATATGGACCGAGTGCTTCGAGCGGCTAGTCATGAAACACATAAAGAGCAGTCTTCCCATATCCTTTAATGCCATATCCTCTGCCATCCACCTGTCACTGACCCACCTGGACAAAAAGGACAATTATGTGAGACTGCTGTTCATA
>JAOUQW010000028.1:10424792-10439583 GCA_028565825.1 Olivaichthys viedmensis | reverse complement strand
AGGGTCAGCCATGATACAGCGCCCCTGGAGCAGGGAGGGTTAAGGGCCTCGCTCAAGGGCCCAACAGTGGCAGCTGGTGGAGTTGAGGCTCGAACCCACAACCTTCTGATCAGTAGCCCAGAGCCCTAACCACTGAGCCACCACTGCACCAATTGTAATTGTCCACAGCAGCAGCTTTGACAGTAGTGCGGGCAACTGTCAATGGGCAAATCGCATGTTGATATCAATGCGCTCGTTCTAATAGCTGTCGTTTCTATAGCAACGACACATTCCCAGACCACTTTGCGTTATTTAAGTTGCCTAACAATGAACAGATGGTTTAAAACAATTGTTGCTGTGGTAAAGATGACTGGTTTATGTTATTTTTTAACACTTATGAAAGGACACTCCAGTGTTGGCGGATCCTATTGGTCAGCCAGTCGGCTGTAAAGCTGTTGCTTTAAGTTTTCCAACGTGGCAAAAGTCTATAAGAGAGAGAGAAAAACCAGAGGTGAACAAAGGCGGAGGCTCCACAACATTAAATGCAACTATAAACAGATAACAGTTACGACGTGTCGTGCTTTAGCAAAGGAAAATGTGCGATTGTTGGAAACTTGCCATGGTATAAGCGGAATAAAGAACTCCGCGGCGTGTTTTACGCCTTACGTCATTGATTCACATAAGTTCCAAAATACAGCAGGTCTGAATCACGGAATATGAGGAAGAATTATTTAACTGTGAGGGCGGGAAAGATGTTTCAGCCCAGCGAGTTTATACCACAGTTTATCAGCAGTAGCCGACTTAATTGTTGGACTCAGGAGTCAGTGAGGTTGTGGTCGCGTTACGCTGGTAAATTAGCTTGCTAATAGCATGCAGACAGGCAGACAAGTTTTCTTTGAAATCAGACTTCTGTAACTTGTATCTGTTCCAACCCTGAGCGTGCTTCTTCATTATTTAACGTCACTCGTACCGACCTGTATGTGTTTTCAATGCTGTCCTGAGAGAAATCAGCTGTGCCGTGGATATAAGAAGTTGAGAGAGTGGTTGAAGGATCGTCGACAGGATTTATTTGCCACTTTGCATACAAGTGTACCGAATAGTTTTGTCAAAATTGTATGCCACCGGTTGTTATATCATATGCAAAAAAAAACGAAAGGAAAAAGTCAATTTTCACAATATAGTACCTTTTTAAGGAATCAGCCAGTGACAATACAAGGTTAGATTTTGCTCAAACGTTAGAAAGAACGTTACCAGTCATCGTGGAACTATCGTCTAATTCATAGACCCTCAATCCTTCTTGTGACATTTTTCTGGCCAATCAAAGCCAAATGGGGCGTGTCTGTCTGTGTGGGCGGACCCTAAAGTTTAAAGGAGGGACTTTAGATGCCAGACAGATATCATCATATTCAATTCCAAAATTTTACAGTCACCAGACGTGCTCGTGGAAGTGAAAGCATCGGGTACAGACGCTACCAAAAGGGTGGCGCACTTTCTACTGCACTGTTAAGTCCGAGTCGATGCATGCCGTCCGAAAAGCATTTAAAAGCGTTAAAGTAGCTAAAATCCATTCATTCTTCGTCTCTCTCTCTCTCTCTCTTTTTTTTCTCCAGTGTTTGGAGCCTGCCAGTGTCGTCCGGCCATGGCGGAGCAGGGTCCCCCTGCGGAGAAGCCCCCGGCCGCGTCGCACTTCATCATCGGCTCCGTGTCGGAGGACAACTCGGAGGACGAGACCCTGGGCAAGTCTGAGCTTTCGGCGACGGAGAAGGAGCGCGCCTTCTCGCCGTCCTCCCTCAGCTCGGACAGCTCTTTCGAAAGCCTGGACGGGCCTTTGCACAGCATGAGGTCAGCCTCGCGTTCGACTTTGCCTCGTCTCGAGTGTTGTGAAACGCGTCTGTGTTTGCACGTGTCGTCACTGCCATTAGACGTCTGGATTACACTCATTTAGATAATGTTTGGATTGTCTTGTGGTGTCGCGTCAGCTTTGAGCTACATTCTGAAAGGGAAAATTCTGGAAAGTGGTGTTTCTTTATATTATTCTAACTAGAGTCTTTGAGACGGTAGTAATTGGGAGGGCAGTGTTGTAAAATGGCATGGCGGTGAGGTGTGTGTGAGAGAGAGAGAGAGAGAGAGAGAGAGAGAGAGAGAGAGAAAAAAGAAAAAAAAAGCGCGAAAAAAAGCCTTGGCTCAGTGCAGACCCACAGTATGAGGACTCTCCTCATCTCTACCTCCTTTTTTCCCTTTTTTTTTCTTTCTCTAAGATTTCTATATGCACCACAATTAGAGATGAACAAGTATGTGTGTGTGTGTGAGATCTTAATACAACTACAGAAGAATCTCATAATTAAAGTATACTGAATGACGAGACATTTGTTACTCTCACTTCTTAGCCAAGAATAGCTCACCACGTCTTTCTGTGTTTTGTCGGTCCGCACGGTCTGTCGCTTGTTAATCGTTATGACAATATTACAGCGTTAGCAATGCTGACATCCACACAAGCCTAGATAAGCCCTAAATGATCAATCACTAAATTAGAGATGCGCAGTTAAAGATCTGATGTTGTGCATTAGTATCAGACTGATGTTGTCCTGAAGCGCTGGATCGATTATTGTCTCAAAATTGACATCATTTTAATCCAATTCGAATCATTAAAAATTCATGCCATCAACGCATGTGAGGCTGCGTAACAAATGTATCTTCTTTTTTTTTAATGCAAACTCAAGTAGCTCAGTTAGGATCATTATTTCCTTCTGAAGCCCGTCATTAGCTAAATAAAAATAATAGCGATAGCGCGCCTCACAGTAACAGCTTTTAAACCGCTTCTGCAAGTATTACAGTGAAAACAGTCAGTATCAGCGGATGCTCAGAGCTCTGATATTGCTATCATAAATGGAAAAATGGGATCTGTGCATCTTTACACTAAATGTTTAACTATGTGCGGTGAGCTTCCCGATCGATCAGAGACGCTCCAGATGAGTGTTTGTGTTTCACTGCATTCAAACGATCTAAAAAAAAAAAAAAAAAAGGTCAAAATCTTATCGGAATCACAATCTGATAGTTTGTCCACAATGTGAAGCCCTAGCATTGTGATAAATGATCATTTATTAGGGAGGCTGTGGCACTGACACCTCATTGTCGACTGGACACGATTAGTAGATTAGTGATAATATTAGTGTATTACCTCTTGCGTGAGAGCCTCAAGGCCAGTTTACAGCACTGTAACTTGTTCTTCCTTTGTGACAGTCAAATGAATGTTTGAATTGTTTTCATGGGTGTCAGTGATCAAATTGTGATGGATCCCAAAATAAAAATGGACCCCTGGTGTCTTTACGCCATTGTATATACATATGGGGGAGTGGGAGTCAGTTGTTAATGTTCAGGACTGCTAGAGAGCCGTGGTAAGAAAATCTGAAGTCGTCGTATTGTTAACCGTTCTGATATACTGGTCTGCATAATAATGTCACAAATATGTTTGTTGAAACATACTGTACTGCAATTGGGATGTATAGAGATGTTGAGACAATGAGACCCTCCCTCTCCTCTACCACTTTCCTATTGGTCAGGAGGAGTAGCCGTTTTGAGCAATTACAGCACAAATGCTAGCAGTTCTTTCAAAAAAGCTGGGCTGCGTGTGTGTGTGTGTGTGTGTGTAGGGGGGTGGTTCTGGAGGGTCACACCATGCCTCTATTTCAGTGGCCTCTTTTATGTGCCAGCGCACCAGTAATGATATAACAACGCAATGTCAGGCCATGCAGAATTCGACCAAACGCATACGCCCACGCTGCTCCTCTGGATCACATTTCAGGAGGACAGGGAAGATTTCTCTTCACCCCGCCCCCCCCGTCTCCCTCCTCCTTCCTGGATGTGTGGTTTAAGCTCCTTAAACTCGTTATGAAATGTTTTCCAGGAAACAGAGCTTTAGGATTCAGAAATTGCAACAGCCAGTTTCTGGTACTTCAGCAGCAGATACGTTGCCAGGTTGCCTCACTCAAATTTGGCTGTATTCTGAAATCAATAAGTGCTGCACTTCAGCATACTTTGAATTTGGCTCATTATTTCATTGTCAAACAGAAATAAATAGATAAGAACTGTTCCCTACTTTAGCTACAAAGATGCAGCTAACTACGGTATGACCGCTGGCATACAGATATAGAATGATATTATGATAACAATTTAAAAATGAATGCAATCTACCATATATTAAAAAGCCCAAATTGGACCAAAACAAACACTACAACCCCCATATTGTCTACAGCATGTAATATGCATTCTAGTTTTTCGCAATAGCTGTCTGCGTCTTTTGAAATCGATTGCAATTAGGTTTTCTACAGATTTCAGCTTTGTTTTCATGCCTGGGTGTAAAATTCAATGGAAAAACTGCAGGAGCGCCGGTGTATCTTGCTGATCTTCTGAAACAATATAGCCCATCCCGAGCACTTCGCTCAGCTAATAACTACTGTTATTCCCGAGCAGTACTCGCAGCTCAGCCGGTTTATGCTGATGTAAAATATCATTCTATTGTCAGGCCCTTTGTTAACGGTGGTGTCTTTATTTTCTGTAAGGCCCAGTATGTCTGGGCTGCACCTGGTGAAGCAGGGCCGTGATCGCAGACGCATAGACCTGCACAGGGACTTCACTGTGGCTTCACCTGCTGAGTTCGTCACCCGCTTCGGAGGAAACAAAGTCATCGAGAAGGTAAATCACACCACCGCTCACGTCGGAATTTCTTGAAGTATGTATAAATGATAACGTGGCTAATAAAGAATGAACGCTAATAGGTACCAGTTTATTTAAGGATATAGGGTCACTGTAAGCCTGGACAAAATTGACCAGAACACCAATTTATTGTCAGTAAATATGCTTAATATGTGTATATACTTTGGCATTGCAGGTGCTTATCGCCAACAATGGCATCGCTGCTGTAAAGTGCATGCGCTCTATCCGGCGCTGGGCGTATGAGATGTTCCGCAATGAGCGCGCCATCCGCTTCGTCGTCATGGTCACCCCTGAGGACCTGAAGGCCAATGCGGGTGAGTAAACCATACAAGGGAATGAAAGGGGATGAAGGATTTCTGCCATTCACAGGCGAGGATGAATACAATATTTCAGTTTCTACAGCATCGTCTGGGTTTGTCTCAGCAAAGCTTAGCCTAATTAATACAGAAAGAGTTACCGATTAGTGAGGTAGAAGCTGGAGAAATGTCTCCGCTGATGAATGAAGAAAGTCTCTCCAAACCTCTTATGACTACATTGCATTCTTTTAGATTCAATTTCAATGCATTGATTGTTTTTCATTTTGGCTGACAATTAATTATCATACAGATAATTGCAATTAACATATTTTAACGGTCTTTTCTATTGACTTTTATAATGTAAGCATGTATCGGCAATAGTGCACACTGACAGCCATTTATCAACATTGAACATTCAATTTCTGTTTGCCTTTTCGACTGTGGGGAAAAAATATAAAGGGAAGACACAACACAAATAATAACTTAAGTACATGATTCAAATACACAAATAGGTTAATAAACTATGTACTATAGAAAAAATATATATGTAAATAAGTAGGCCTAATGTGCTATCCTGTACTAATATACTAAACCGTCATCCACAACATGTTTTAGCGAAAATTACAACTCCACTAAATATTAATGTGTTCTATGATGAAACATAGTTACAAATAGATGAAAAAAAAAAAATATATATATATAAAATCTTTCTCTCTCTAATTTAAATAGAAATATTTTGTTCACATTGCCCACAGAGTATATAAAAATGGCTGATCATTATGTACCTGTTCCTGGAGGAACCAACAATAACAACTATGCCAACGTGGAGCTCATTTTGGACATTGCTAAGCGCATTCCGGTTCAGGTAAGCTTTATTAGAAAAAAAGTTGCCTATATTATGTCAGGGTGCTTTGTTATAATGTTTAATATGATGTATGGTTTCTACCTACTAATATGAGTCTCTGCTTATTGCTATAGGCGGTATGGGCTGGTTGGGGTCATGCTTCAGAGAACCCTAAACTCCCAGAACTACTGCACAAGAACGGCATTGCCTTCATGGGTCCGTCTCCTCAAAACGTTACATTTCCACCTGATTCCATAGCATAATGTAGATAATTTGTTTAGTCTGTTCTAAAGGTGCTTGCGTCCTTTTTTTTTTTCCTTTCTATTCCAAGGTCCTCCCAGCCAGGCGATGTGGGCTCTGGGAGACAAGATTGCGTCGTCCATCGTGGCTCAGACGGCCGGCATTCCCACTCTACCGTGGAGCGGAACAGGTCTGTTCATTCTCATCCTGAATAAAAGAAAATGACTAGTCCTCAAAAAAAAAATGCTAGTAGTTAACGTAGCCAGTGCCCGGTCCAGGTCTTGCCCTAAACAGAATTTGAGAGACCACTCCACAAAAATAAAGCTAATCGTTGAGCACGTGTGTGCAGGGCTAACTGTCGAGTGGTCGGAAAGTGACCAGAAGAAGGGAATCGTCAACGTACCCGGTGACCTGTACGAGCAGGGCTGCATCCATGACGTGGAGGCCGGTCTTAAGGTACCAACAGGTTTTATAACAGCAGTGACCAGCATATTTTCACATGTATTCCATGCTTTTGTTGGCGATTTGCTGTTAGACGCTAGCTGCTAGCATAACTTAGCCACATCCTCTGCCTGGCAGGCTGCGGAGAATGTGGGCTACCCAGTGATGGTCAAGGCTTCGGAGGGTGGAGGAGGGAAGGGCATCCGCAAGGTCAACAGCTGCGACGACTTCCCCAGTCTTTTCCGACAGGTCAGTGAGGGTTCGAATCCCAGAACATTCCTGCTAAAACTGCAAAATGCTACGCAGTGTGGAGAAATGGTATAAAAATAGTAATGTTTTCATCCAATTTCAAAAAGATTTCAAAAAATCAGCAAGAAAATTTGGGCAGTTGTGCATTTTGATTAACTACAGCAATGCTAATATTCTCAAAATTAGGGCTTTTCATGCCGGAGGCGAGAAATCGCTCACGCCTCGTAACCATAGTGATAGCATCGCTAAACAGAGCTAGCGCTTGTTTATAGTCTACATGTCGAAAATAAAATAATGAATAAATTAAAAACTTTTGACCACCTTTTTCATTATTTTAACCAAATATAAACATATCTATTCTGGTGAAGTTCTGTAGAAATGTGAATGAGTGACTCCGATTCATAAATCAGTCAGTCAGATCTGCAGCTGAGGTAACTTAGCTACGTTAGTTACCACACTCAAAATCCATAGCTTTGCTAGCGGCAAAAATAACAGCACATCCCGAAAAGTGTTTTATTCCTCTTATACCACAGCAATTTGCTGACGATTACACTTTTTATTTATTATAGAACGACACGTCGTACTTTTGATCTGTTTTTAGTTACATTTAAAGTTGTGGAATTAGTTCCTGTTATCACTTACGTTATAACAGATATAAACAGTTTTTCCCTCACCAGCCTCTCTCGTTTTTCTCTCTCTCAAAGTTAATAAGACAAAAAATGCAGCTTGTCGTGTTACTGATAAACCGCAAGGCACAAACTGCTCTGTCTGGAAGACTTTCCCACGGCGGAAAACTTAAAGGAACAGCTTTACCTCTGACTGTTACAAAGTGCTGACACCGGAGTCTCCTTCCATAAATGTTAAATGAAGCCGGCAGAATCAATCAGAATCGAGAATTCAACAACGCTGTGGTATCATGAGCTGTTGACTACAATGCTAGCTACCTCACCAACACTTTAGCCAGTTAGCTAACTTAGTTAATGTTAGCCGGGCTAAGGGTAGCTTTGTTACACGATACTGTACTTTTATTATAAAAGAACAACTTGCTTCCACCCAGGAAGGCGCTTTGTCCGGTCAGGAAGGGACGACTTCTGTCCAGCCTGGGGCTTCACATAGTCATTCTGCAGGGCTGCAGCTAGAAATAGTTCACCACTAATATGCTACTGTAGTGTGCCTTGTACTTGCTACATCATAATTTATTCATCCTTTAACATTTCTACTTTTTATCAATATGCCAACGCTCGGTCTCATCTCAATCTCTTGAAACCCTTTTGCAGTATTATTTTTTAAATTTCTAGTGTTTCCATTTAGGGTTTCTTATGTGCAAGACCAAAATAAGCTTAGAAACATGTGCATGGAAACCCCACTATTGGAAAAATGGCAGTAATATGTTTGCGAGAGTGCGTGTATGCAATGTACCATTACTAGGGGTGTAACGATACACTTTGTTCACGAATCGATTCGATTCACGATATTGGGTTCACGATTCGATATTGTCACGATACTCAAAATATTTTGAAAGAAATTTGAATAAAGAAAAATGACTGGAAAAAAATCCTTTTTTATTTCTGAAGTATAAACAATGAGCATTTTTGCCTGTATATATTTGTAAACAAAAAAGAATATTTAGTAATCCAAGAAAATACCAGGAACAGAGGTTTAAAATGCCTAGTTAAAAAAGAAAAGAAAAGGATTTTAATAGCAGCTTCATACTTTGACTGTAGCATATAGGCAGGGTTAGCGAGCAAATAAAAACATTTCCACATCGAGCTGGTAAAATATATTTGTTTTCTTAAAGTAGAGGGGTCAAAGTATATTACAGGCAGAAAAACTCAATTTTAAAATTTTGGTCAAAACCCGATTTCTCGTCATTTTCTCGGATTTAAAAGACGCCAGAGCGTCTCGCACTCCCCTTCAGCTGTTTCTAATAACGACGCTAAAGTTAGAAGTGTCACATGACGTATGAAGTTGGTGTGGGTTAAGTTGATTGCGACCTCTGGTGGTCAAACTGGGATTAATTGATAGAATACACCTGATATCGCAGATCTCCACGATGCACATCGTCACATTTTTGCAGCGTGATGTATCGTGTCACAATGCATCGTTATACCCCTAACCATTACACTTTAAAATGGTGAATGTTTGCCATCGCAGGTGCAAACGGAGGTGCCCGGGTCGCCCATCTTTGTTATGCGCCTTGCCAAACACGCGCGCCACCTGGAGGTGCAGATCCTGGCCGATCAGTACGGCAACGCCATCTCCCTGTTCGGCAGAGACTGTTCCGTCCAGCGCAGGCACCAGAAGATCATCGAGGAGGCGCCTGCCACCATCGCCACCTCGGATGTGTTCGAGAACATGGAGAGGGTACGGCGCACGCAGTTGTAAATAAAGTTTAATAGAATTGTAGTGATTGCTCATATGCTACAGGTTAGTCATGCTGCCAAGTATTAAAGGCGATCAGTAGAAGTGTGTGCCTTATTCTTGCTCCTGTGTGTGTGTTTGTGTGTTCCTTTCAGTGTGCAGTGAAACTGGCTAAGATGGTGGGCTACGTGAGCGCAGGCACAGTGGAATATCTCTACAGTAAAGACGGCAGTTTTTACTTCCTGGAGTTGAACCCGCGCCTGCAGGTGGAACACCCCTGCACCGAAATGGTTGCCGACGTCAACCTTCCCGCCGCTCAGCTGCAGGTGCGTGAGTGTGTGCAAGTGTGTGCGTGTGAGAGAGTTACTTTGTTCTGTGTGTGTGTGTGTGTGTGTGTGTGTGTGTTGTCACTCAGTGTGCACCTACATTGCCACCTCATGTCTCGCATGACTTGGTGCTAGCACTTAATTGCCAAACTCTCTTTAAAAAATTATTTTTTTCATGTACACACACGCATTCTATTGTGCTGTATGTAGGTCACTGAGGCTGCAGCTGAGGACAGTGTGCTCTCGGGTCAGTGTGTGGCTGGGGGAAGGGTTAATGCTCTTGCACGACACACACTGAGACTGCTGCAGCTCGATACAGATACAGAGGCAGGACGGAGAAAAGAATCATAGTATAATAATAAACAGTAGCAATTGAGTGTCATTAAAATACAGTATAAAGAAATTTTAGGGATCTAAAAACTCCAATAATCTAAATGGCGGATAATACGATTTTTATATGATCAAAGATTAAGCAGACACCA
This sequence comes from Olivaichthys viedmensis, assembly GCA_028565825.1. Classification (NCBI taxonomy): domain Eukaryota; kingdom Metazoa; phylum Chordata; class Actinopteri; order Siluriformes; family Diplomystidae; genus Olivaichthys; species Olivaichthys viedmensis. The sequence continues at coordinate 10,429,652 of JAOUQW010000028.1, read as the reverse complement.
ATAGTTTTAGTTAAACGGGGCTTCATCGACATAATTGTCAATTTCTCAAACTCAAATAAACAGCAGAAACAGTAATATACCACACATTTAAAAGAGGTCTCACATAAATACTTTATATATTTTTAATAAAGTAACTTTAAAACATGTAAATAACATCAACTCTTAAACACTGAAATCTCAAACAAGCTAATTTAATGTACGCTGTCCCGAGTGGTGCAACTGTCTGAGGTTTCATGTTAACGTCAAGAGTTTGATTTTGAATCCAGAGTGTAATGGCATCTTATGAAACTAATTGTGTTCACACCAAAAAAAAAAAAAAATCACTTTCTGCAACTTATTAGTGCCTCCTAGCGCCCTAAAGTGTTTGGTGGTTGTTCAGAATAGCATCACATTCATGAATGCAGTTTCCCGATATAACATTTAAAGAGACAATATCAGTGCTTTATTGATTGGTGTGATTGACTCTGATGCTGGCAGGTCCGTGGAATTTTAATATCAGCCAGCGTTATTGGTAGAGCCAAAAATGGCCAGAAATTCCACTTTCAATTTTGGCCCAAAAGAGTAAAAATTTCAAAAATGTGCAGCTTTATACAGTTCTCACATTAGTATTAAGAAATGTCCAACAGATGAACCAACACGCTGTACATTTTATAAAGTTATATATTTTATTTGCTGTCAATAATAAACATTTATATTTATACATTTAGTTATTTAATGAACAATTTTTTTTTTTTTAAAGCAAAATTAATTCTTTATGAAACCTACAATAATAATAATAATAAAATGTTTATAGTAATACTGCACTGAATTTAGGTTTCAGACAATAATTTTAATTTCGGTGCTTCACTATTTATTGGCTCATCGATACATATCGATTATTAAAGCCAGTGTGTGAATGTGGACACCCCCCCCGCCTGTATGTTTGAGTGTGTGTTTTTTGTGTGTCTCAGATCTCCATGGGCATCCCTCTGCACCGCATCAAGGACATCCGGATGCTGTACGGCGTGCAGCCGTGGGGAGACTCCCTAATCGACTTTGAGGCTCTCTCTACCACCCCCTGTCCACGAGGACACGTTATTGCAGCCCGTATCACCAGTGAGAACCCGGACGAGGTGTGTGTGTGTGTGTGTGTGTGTCCTGGTCTCTCTTGGCATATTGTAGATGTGTTGTATTGTAGATTTAGTATGATGTGCATTGCATTAAGAAAAAAGCTAAAGTAGCCAACATGCGGAAATGGTAAAATTTTTAATTTTACTTTATGCGAATTTGAACCAGAACAGAGAATAGGGTCTAAAGAGTTTCCAACCGTCTTGCGTCTCAGGGTTTTAAGCCGAGCTCGGGCACGGTGCAGGAGCTGAACTTCCGCAGCAATAAGAACGTGTGGGGTTACTTCAGCGTGGCTGCCGCTGGGGGGCTGCATGAGTTCGCCGACTCGCAGTTCGGTCACTGCTTCTCCTGGGGGGAAAACCGTGAGGAGGCCATCTCGTACGTACACCTTCATCATAATATGTAGAAAAATAAATGATTTCTTTCAATTATTTATATAGATTTACTCTTGTTCACTATGGTCCAAAACACTGAGTACATCTGCTGATGCTTGTTACTCAAGAATACGTCATTTTAAACTGAGGCTCCTTTTTTTCTCTCTCAGTTTTTCTCAATCTTTTGCTCACACATGTACGGTCCTAACACACAGTCTTAACTTTTATCATCACCCAATGACTGTGACACAGACTATTTCAATAAGTACACTACTCTATGTACCCTACAGGCTACTGCTGCTTGAACAGAAACACTAGAAACAAAAGCAGTACGAGTAAAAGTAATAGCCATACTTATTAAAAATAAAAAGCACTATTTATCATCGGTAGTGATGCGTATTAGTTATCAGTACTATATATATATATATTTTTATATAGAACAATGTAGCAGTTGTAAAAATCATGGACTGTATGCAAAGTTTCCAGAGGAACATAATATCTTAGTACTGTATATAATATTATGCAATAATATTGTAATCTATGTATATTATGTTATGCCATGACCATATCCTATATGTTCTCTCTCTCTCGCTGTGTGTGATGATTTTTTTTCCCCTCTTTTTTGGGCAGGAACATGGTGGTGGCTCTGAAGGAGCTCTCCATCAGAGGAGACTTCAGGACCACGGTGGAGTATCTGATCAAACTGCTGGAGACTGAGTGCTTCCAGCACAACAGCATCGACACGGGCTGGCTGGACCGACTCATCTCCGAGAAAATGCAGGTGCTGATCATTGCATTAGGACAGTACTTGGACTAAAACAAGTACTACTACTAATACTGCTAATTATAAGTCTATACATGTGTGTGTGTGTGTGTGTGTGTGTGTGTGTGTATGTGTGTATATATATATATATTTTTTTTCCCCACACTCAGTTATTTTGCAATTCTCACTCCTTTGTCATCCCATTCTCTCCCTCTTTCCCTCTCGTTCTCTCTGTCTCTCCAAGGCGGAGCGGCCAGACACGATCCTGGGGATAGTGAGCGGCGCGCTGCATGTAGCCGATGTGAACTTCAGGAACAGCGTGTCCAACTTCCTGCATTCTCTGGAGAGGTGAGACCTAGTCCTCTGGCCTCAAATGTACACGACGCCCGACTGTGACCCGAAACTAATTCGACTTTTTATGGTTCCGAGTGTTCCATTCCAACTGAAAGCTTTTACACTTCCATTTACCACTTCAGTTACGAAATTGTCCAGAACGTACAGCATTAAAAGTGTCGTATCCAGTATGATATGAAGCATATCCAGTATGTGTATTCAGTGCTTCATTGTTGCAATAATGTCCACGTATTTATATTTATACGTCAGCAACAGCGTAGCCTAGTGGCGGCTGGCATAAATACAACAATTCAACTACAGAGCTGTGTCAGCCAGTGCATTATTAAATGCTTCAGTAAATACGCTTGTGAGCATTATTGAAATGAATAATCTTCTTTCTTTTGTTTTTGCCCTTTCTTATCCAAATTTCTTTCTTTTTTTTTATTGCCTTTTTCTTTGATCTTTTTTTCTTTTTCTCTTTTCTTTTCTCTTTTCTCCCTTTCCATCTCTTGCTTTATTTTTTGCTTGTCCAAATTGTCCGCATTTCTTTCTTGTTTGCTTTTGTCTTGCATTTTTACTTCTTTTTTTTCCCCCTCTTTGTCTTATTCGCTTTCCTACTTTTTTGCTTTCTTTTCTATCTTACTTTCTTTAATTTTCACATTTCTTTCTTTTGTTCTTTCCTTTCTTTTTTCTTTCGTTTCTTTCTTTTCTTTCTTTCTTTGCTTCTTTTCTTTCATTCCTTTTTTCTTTCTTTCGTTTCTTCTTTCTTTCGTTCCTTTATTTCCTTTGGTCTTTCATTTGTTCATTTCTTTCTTTCTTTCTTTCCCTCTTTCGTTTGTTCGTTTTTTCTTTCCTTCCTTCTTTCTTTGTTTCTTTGTTTTCTCCCTCTCTCTCTCCCTCTGCAGGGGTCAGGTGTTGGCGGCGCACACACTGCTGAACACCGTGGACGCCGAGCTCATCTACGAGGGCACCAAGTACGTGCTGAAGGTGACGCGCCAGTCGCCCAACTCCTACGTGCTGATCATGAACGACTCGTCGGCCGAGGTGGACGTACACCGGCTCAGTGACGGCGGCATGCTGCTCTCCTACGACGGAAGCAGCTACACCACCTACATGAAGGAGGAGGTGGACCGGTACGTCTATTACTTTAGCTGTTTTTTTTAGTCATTCTCAATCATTTCACTATTACTCAAGTTATTTCAGCGTCGAGGAAAAATTTGGCCTAAAGAGTGTCGACAAAAGACAATAAAACGTTATAAGTTTTGTGCTATTATAGCTTAGTTAGTCGCTAGTGAATAGGCAAAGCCTATTATCTGCCTAGCGCATACTTTGGCCTCCAGTATTAGGATTTTTAAGGCAGTAGGAGCTGCAGTATAGGTTTCTTGTCTTGTCAGCTGTAGATGTGTGTGTGTGTGTGTGTGTTTTCAGTCTGTGCTCTCTGGCCCTGCAGGTACCGTATCACCATCGGTAATAAGACATGTGTGTTTGAGAAGGAGAATGACCCGTCGCTGCTGCGCTCGCCCTCTGCCGGAAAACTCATCCAGTACACGGTGGAGGACGGCGGCCACGTGTTCGCAGGGCACTGTTACGCTGAAATCGAGGTGTGTGTGTGTGTGTGTGTGTGTGTGTGTGTGTGTGTGTGTGTGTAAGGGTGAATACATGCATCCTGTTGTTCAATGGGACAATGCCATGATCTAAATTAAAATTTTCCATTTAAAACAGAATTTCTCAGTATGAGCTTACATTAAAAATCGGTTTAAGCAGTTGAGTCTTTTTACTCTTGGTATGCAAATTATTAGAGAATGAACTTTTAGAGCTAGCTTACTAGCATTTGACTAGCCGGCCATCTTAAGCTAGCTCATGTTAGTTGAAATAGTTTTGATTGTTAGATTGCTGGCTACAATATTTAACAATTTGTAATTCTATATGTATTAATTGTAATGGTTCAAAATGTTCAGACGTACCTAAAAAATGAAAGAAGTGGCGTTATTGGTTCAGAAAAATACTCTCAAACACAGGGTTCTTGCACCGCTGCGAGTCACTAGCTGAGGGGTCGGGTTTGGGGCGTTTTTCTGACTCGTACGTCGTCGCGGATTGACTCCAAAACCTTAGACACAACTTGGGATACCACTTAAATGTGTATTGACTTACCCCTAGCAATAATCAGATTTAATCAGTGTGGGGGAGGGGCACGCAGCACAACTGTTGGTACAAAATGTTCTACGAGTTGCTTGCAGTAACACATTTCTACCAGAGAGGTCTCCAAAGCCCTAAAAATGACAT
>JAOUQW010000028.1:10397037-10409735 GCA_028565825.1 Olivaichthys viedmensis | reverse complement strand
ATTAATGCCCATGGTTTTGGAATGGGATGTCCAACAAGCTCATATAGGTGTGATGGTCAGGTGTCCACATACTTTTGACCATAAAGTGTATGTAGTATAATACTGTACATATGGAATGGGTGTGGGTGTGTGCGAGTGTGAGGAGGTTTGCACCGCTAAACCTGTACACTATAATTGTGCTCTGTAGGAAGCCTCTTTCGAGTACCTGCACAACGAGGCCGAGCGGCTGCTGTTGGAGGCCATGGACGAACTGGAGGTAGCGTTCAACAACACCACAGTGCGCACGGACTGCAACCACATCTTCCTCAACTTTGTCCCCACCGTCATCATGGACCCCTCAAAGGTTAGAGGCCTTTTTTTTTTTTTTGTACCTCATAAACAAAGGCCTGTTTTCAGTGCCTTTCCCAAGATTTAAAGGGTGTGTGTGTTCTGTGTGCGTCTCAGATCGAGGAGTCCGTGCGCTCCATGGTGATGCGTTACGGCAGCCGGCTGTGGAAGCTGCGTGTGCTACAGGCCGAGCTGAAGATCAACATCCGGCTCACGCCCACGGGCAAGCAGATCCCCATCCGCCTCTTCCTGACCAACGAGAGCGGCTACTACCTAGACATCAGCTTGTACAAGGAGGTCACGGACGCGTGCACGGGACAGGTGGGGCCCAATGACCGCCAGGTGGGGCTCACACGTCTCTCACAACACACACACACACACACACACACACACACAAAGACACTTTTTAATGGAAATCAGCACCGATGCCACTGTTTCGAAGCCTTTTCAAAATATCACAAGAAAGCAAGTGATCAGCATAGGAAGGCAGGCAATGATTTTTTTTTTAATAACTTCATATTTTCAGCATGTTTTTGTATTTTTCACAGCAGATGAGGTAGTTGTCGTCGTCGTCATCATCATGTGTCGGGCCATGATTTGTCCACTGTAGAACGTGTCCGACCAAATACAAATTTTTGGATATTTTAATATATAGTACTGTGCAAAAGTCTTAGGCACCCTAAAAAAAAAATTTATATACATTTTGTCTTAGATGTTCATTTGATGTCTTCCGCATTAGTGTGTCGTTACAAAAAAGCAAATTTTAGATTTCCAAACATTCATTTTTCCCCAAAAATATTTTGATTTTTACAGATACATTTTTGTAAGTCATTCAAAAAAAAAGGTAACATATATTAAGTAATTAACCACGTTTTAGATAAAAACATAATCAAGGCTGTCTGGGATTTTACCTGCAGAGACAGAAGCAAGTGAGAGTCTGCAGAAGAACTGTGGCAAGTTCTCCAAGATTCTTGGAACAACCTACCAGCCGATTTCCTTATAAAACTGCACGACAGTGTGCCTAAGAGAATTGATACAGCTTTAAAGCCAAAGGCTGGTCACATCAAATATTTATTTGTTTTAGTTGTTTACTGTTTACTGCTCTTTATAGTATTTTTCTATAGTCAAGAACTTTTCATTTCATGATTTTTGAAAAGCATTTTCGCTTTACAGAATTTCTTTACGTGTGCCTAAGATTTTTGCACAGTACTGTATTAGTTGATCTTCCTTCTTTTTGCCAGTCTTAAAAACAGCTCATTCAATAATGTTGTGCTGTAAATATATATATATATGTATATATATATTTCTTTTTTTACACCTAGTAAAAAATATATATTTTTGTTTATAATTAAAAAAAAAATTTTTTTAATTTATTTATTATTTTATTTCCAATAAGTGATCTTTTGTTTTTTATTTTACTTACTCTCCTATTAATTGCCTTAATTACTATTATTTACATTTATTTATTACATTTTTATTTTTTTGTAGTTTTATTTATACATTTGCTGTAAACCACTTTGAGCTGCATTTGAAACAAAGGTGCTATATAAATTAAGGTAAAATTATTATTATTATTATTATTATCTTTTATCACACTGACCTTATTGCAGTGTGTGTAATAGGAAGGGGTAGTGTGTAATGTTTTTTGTTTGTTTGTTTTTTAAATATATATATATATTTTTTTATTTCTCAGTGCTTTAACAATGCCTGTGGGGTTTTTTTTTGTTTTTTTTTTTTGTCTTATTTTTTCCTCCCTTCCAGATCATGTTCCAGGCGTATGGAGATAAGCAGGGTCCTCTACACGGCATGCTCATCAACACGCCGTACGTCACCAAAGACTTGCTGCAGTCCAAACGCTTCCAGGCCCAGAGCCTCGGCACCACCTACGTCTACGACCTGCCCGAGATGTTCAGACAGGTACAGGACAAAAAAAAACCTTCATGGGTTATAACAATTGTCACAATTTTAAATGTAATGTACCCTATGGTAAGTTAAATAGTGGCACCAAAAATTTGGTAAAGCTGTTGCTCATCATATGTATGGCTTCTTTTTTCCCCCCCATTTTTTCCTCCACTGTCTTTCTGTCATTCATGCAGGCGCTGAAAAAGCTGTGGCAGTCCTTGGACGCGTATGCCCATCTGCCCAAGTGCCCCCTGCCCTCTGAGCTCCTCACCTTCACAGAGTTGGTGCTGGATCCACAGGGTCAGCTGGTGCAGTTGAACCGTCTGCCTGGGGGCAATGAGGTAAGAGGCCTTAGTACATGTTTCTGTTAAAATCAGCGGTCTTAATCCAGAATCATCTTACCATTTGTACTTTCAGTAGCTGGAAGGAATGTTTTACCCAGTCATGCTAAATCACCAACTTGTTATAGTAACATTTTTTGTGAGAGGTATAAGACGATTTGATGTGCACTCCGTCTCCGTTTAAGGAGAGCCCTTAATCGTGCATTTGGGTTGTAGATTGGCATGGTGGCGTGGCGGATGACCCTCCGGACGCCCGAGTACCCGGCGGGCCGCGACATCATCGTGATCAGCAACGACATCACGCACAAGATCGGCTCGTTCGGGCCGCAGGAGGACGTCCTCTTCGAGCAGGCATCGGAGATGGCGCGTGAGAGCGGCATCCCGCGCGTCTACATCGCTGCCAACAGCGGCGCCCGCATCGGCCTGGCGGAGGAGATCAGACACATGTTCCACGTGGCCTGGCAGGACCCGGCCGACCCCTACAAGGTGAGACACGAGAGCGGGTTATCATGCGCACTTTAAAGAAATAAAAAACCGTCACTACCCCTGCGTTCAATTTGGGATTAGGCTGCCTAGGTAGGTAGTGTTTTTGGGAAGTGTTAGTGCGCCCAAGTTAAAGACTACCCCAATCATAAGGACTGCTGTCTTCCAGGGTTCCTTATTCTGGCCAAATTTTGAACGCAGCATTGCATGTATCTATAATTCTGGTACATAGTTTGGTTTTTTTGTTGTTGGTTTTTTTAAAACTGTGACTACCAGTTACATTTGTGTCATATTTTGAAAAATGAAATTAATTTTGCCTAATAAAGCAGTAGGTACCAGTTAATTATGTAGCAATTTTTAATAATATATTGGGATGACATCGTAAGCTGTGATAAAATGTAAGGCGAGTATCGCGATCTGAAAATGTAATGGTGCAAGGTACATCCATTTTTATCCATTTATGCAAAATTGGATAATTAATGCAAAGCAATATGCAAATGAGGAAAAATGTTAAGGTCGCTAACTATTGCCTAAAAGACACTGGGTTACCTTTTAGCATGATCAGGGTTGCATATGCTCGCTGGTCAAGAGCGTACCATCATGCATATGCTGCTCTAACATACACGATACAATCTCTGGCCCACAGTGGAACGTCAGTCATGGGTTCTTTGGTTTTCTCTTGCAGGGATTTAAGTACCTCTACCTCACACCTCAGGACTACAAGAAAGTCTCGGCTCTGAACTCGGTACACTGCGAGCATGTGGAAGACGAAGGCGAATCGAGGTGAGCAACGAAACACGTTTTTATTTATGTTAACACTCATTCATTTGGTAGACACTTTAAAAAATATATATATAATGTATTTAGAGTGTAATATAGCTAGTGTGTGTGTGTGTGTGTGTGTGTGTGTGTGGTGTGTGCAGATATAAGATCACAGATATCATTGGGAAGGAGGAAGGCTTGGGCGTAGAGAACCTGAGAGGCTCAGGCATGATCGCTGGAGAATCTTCACTCGCCTATGAAGAAATCATTACCATGAACCTGGTACAACAGAAACACACACACACACACACACACACACACGACAGTGATAAGTGTTCACGACATTGATGCAACGTCTGTATCGTTACAGCTTTATTTCTGAACCTCCATGTCCTGTTCGCTGCTCATTGACCCAGGCTTGCTGATAGCAGTACAGGTGTAATATTTATGATGAAAATATGCTACATGGCTTATGCTTGCCTCAGTTATTAGCAATATAAACACCCTTAATGGAAACACACAAATTCCTTTACATGCTTGGGCATCCTCCTGATGGCGCGTGTGTGTGTGTGTGTGTGTGTGGGGGGGGGGGTTTGTAAGTGTGTGTGTGTGTGTGTGGGTGTAATTAAGAGATCGAGTGAATGTTACAGTGGCTATAATATATTTTTTAATATATATATGTATGTATGTATGTATGTACAAACATAGGAAATGTGTTGAGATATAAATCTGCTCTTTAAAAAGACGTTTCCATATGGCCTAAATAAATTGAACCAAGCACATAATCTTTAAGGAATTGATTTATTTATTTAAAAAAAAAAATATTTTATTTTATTTAATTAATTAACAGTGGGTAATTTTGGACCCTAACAGAACATAAGGGTTAAAATGGTTCAACAGGAAATGGGCATTAAAGTTTTTGAATTTGAAATCATTATTGGTAGCCTGAATATGATGTCCAACGTCTGGTGGTATAACTGGTCTTCTTGTAAAATGTAAAACTCGATCGATATTATATTTGCTTAGACTCTGAGCGGGACTTGGCGTTAATTCGGTGTGTGTGTGTGTGTGTTGTGTTGCTCACTTTCTGTCTCTTCACAAAGGTGACGTGCAGGGCCATCGGTATCGGCGCTTACCTGGTGCGGCTCGGCCAGAGGACCATCCAAGTGGAGAACTCGCACATCATCCTGACGGGAGCTGGAGCCCTCAACAAGGTGTGTGTGTGTGTGTGTGTGTGTGTGTGTGTGTGTGTGTGTGTGTGTGTGTGTGTGTGTGTCAGTGTGTGTGTGTCACTGCTGTACCCACTCCTGATTGGTCAGAGCTGCTTCAGTCTGACCAGTGGTGTCGCTTGTTAGGTGTGTGTGCTTTTACTAAAGCAGACAGAAACCAAATGAATGAATAATTAGTCAATTCCGCATGATGAGTGTGTGTATCGTTATGACTGTATACCGTAATAAGGACATCTGAAATGACAATGCCACAAAAAAAGTCATTTCTAGATGTTGCACATCTCACGAAATATAACACGAGGTATTTTAAAACAGGGTAGCTTTTTAAAAAGGTTTTAAATTTTTTTTAAAAAGAGCTAACGATATTTCTACACAGTTTTTTATTTTATTTTTATAAACAGTGACGGCTGAAGGCTTCGAGCAATCCTCTCATTGAATAAACAATCCAGCAGTTTTATTTTAGTTTAATTTAATACCTGCACTGACGCGGCTTGAAAAGACATTTATAAAGGAAGCCTATATTATAATATATTTTCCGACATTTTTGTGAAGTTTCGACTTTCTAGAGCTTTCTACTTTTGGTGTATTTAGATAGTGAGAGTGGAAATATACCTGAATATTTATTCATTTATTTATTTTACAGTACTAATATAATTAACAAACTCCAAATCTTAATAAATCAGTTGATGGACATATAAAAAATAAAATAAAAACAGAGAAATAAATAACAGATCTGTGTCTGGAAGTTTTTCTAACCCAAGTGCTAAACCATGTTTTGAAAGCATTTTCTAATTGGCTACGGTTTCTGATCTGCTGCACAGCAATTGATGCAGCGAAATCATTTTTTAGCCTCTCTCATGCAAATGGCCGTCATAACCGTTTGCTCACACGCATACATTTCCACGCTGCCCCAGCAGATAAGGCCAGTTTAATTTGCTCCTGGTTTAATTGTGTCAGTAAATTCAGGCAGCGGAGTGCAGCATGGTGACTGCGTAGGACCGTTTTTTCATTCTTCCTTTCTTTCGTTTCTCAATCAGACTCTCTCATCTATGACCAGATAGATGGCTGCTTGGTTCGTGCAATTAGTGCATCTACATTTTGATATGAATAGCAAGGATTATTATGAATTGGTCAGGAAAGGCATTTCATTGTTTGGCAAATTGAAAATTTTTAAACGATGTCTGCCAAACCAATATCAAAAATCAGCGAGTAAAAATAAAAAGATTTAAGAAAAGAAAGAGGGAAAAAAAAGGCATGTCTTGTGTAGAGGTCCAGGGCACAATTGTTTTGTGCATGTGTGGATTCTCTGTATATGGATAAATGACAAATGAAAGGGAAAAACTCAACATACAGTGTGTTAGTGAGGTGTTTGGGTCATCACGAGCCTCCAGAACAGCTTCAATGCAGCTTGGCGTAGATTCTACAAGTCTCTGGAACTGTACTGGAGAAACTGATGGAGAACCGTTCTTCCTAAAGATGTTCCCTCAGGTGGTGTTTTGATGATGGTGGTGGAGCCGCTGTCTAACACGTCGCTCCAAAAATCTCCCGCAGGTGTTCAATTGGGTTGAGAATCTGGAGACTGTGAAGGCCAGAGCGTATAATTTACATCGTTTTCATACTCATCAAGCCGTTCAGTGACCCCTCGTGTCCCTGTGGATGCAGAAATGCTTCCGCTTTGTCACTATTTTTCAGTTCTCTGCCAAGCATGCATACGAATTAAATGAAATAAGTTCCTATCGCACTGTGCACTAAAACATTTCAATTTAAACCAGGGCCAATCAAAGAGCTCTGCGATTACACATGCACCACTACAGATTATGTATTTACTACTACACCTAGTATAGCATTTGTAGATTATCGTACAGGGATATATATGCCATGGCAACGGGAAATGCCGGTTTCTGATTGGTCCGTTATTTACTTGCATCATGACGCCTCTAACGCAGTTTTGGTCAAAAACTTCATCACCGATCTAAATCAGTGATCCTGATCCGATGTAACTCGGTTGGACTGTAACTATGGCAACAATGATAAATTTGATACTTTATGCTCGGCTTATATTTATGCTTTTCTGATCGCCGTTGTCTTTGCGTTGACAATTAAACTAATCATTTTAATTGCACAGCGCAAGAAATGTCGTCATGTAAGATGTAACCATAAACCCAAGAGTTTATATATTTCTATCATTCAAATACGAAATGAAACCATTCATTTTTCAAATTCTTTTTGAAACGCATCACGTTAGGCCGTGTTTAGCAGAAACGGTGCACGACGTCTTCAGCAACGATGGTAAATAAATAAAGGATACATATTACTACATGGCCGGCTTGTAAAAATGAATGTAAAGCGAAAATGCTTTTACAAATACAATTTTTTTAAATTTAATTTTATTTTATTTTAAACAAACATTATAAAAGCGGTAAACAATTTTTTTAATTTTTTTTATATATATATATATATATATGTGTGTGTAAGATTGTAACTATATATTATACAGTATTAATTTGGCATTGTCTTCTATATTTATTACTGTATAATATATATTTATTATTAATATAATAATAATGATTATTATTGTTAGACATCAAATGGTGTAGTGCAGCTAGTGCAAACAGAAGCTACCATACTTCTTTTCCTCCGTTACTGCCCTTTTTCTTTTATTTTACAGCAGGTCTTTAAAACGGTGAAAGGTGATTTTAAAGGAGTAAAATATGGCTTAATGGGCTCCTTAGATCGGTGGAGTGACCAAGAGGTCAGAGCACACAACGGCACTATTCTTTACCATCTCACTCTCGCTTGCAGGCAGGCGCTAATGTATCCAGCGTAAACACTCGATAGCCGAACCAACTTAATGTTAGCGCATTGAATGTGTAATTTATGGGTTTAAAGCCAACAATAGGTGGGAAGAGCTCTTCGTGCTCCAGGGTCCATGAATAAGTCCGTGCTGATAAGTGTGACACACACACACACACACACACACACATAGAGATAGAGATAAAAGAGCTTTGGAGGCCTCCAGCACTGATCTGACAGTCTGGGTGATGGTATTGATCCACAGTGAGGGAAGATGTGTGATACTGACAGCCACGGCATAGCAACAATGGTAACACACATTTTGTGTTCAAAGCCACAAATTCATGCTCGGGCGTGTATAAAAACACACACACGCATACAATGTATATTTAGCATATTTATTACATATTCCAGTGTTCTCATTCAATATGTTGATTCTTTTTTTTTTGTGCGGGTTCTACACTTGATTAGAACCTGTATTAAAATTCTTACTAGCACAGTCATATTTGTTCATGGAAATTTAAAGCCTGGATTATTTCAGTATTTAATTTCCCTCATCTGAGAGGCCTCTGTGCTCCGTTAGTCAAGCCTGCTAGGTAGTAATTTGCACCTTTTTGTCATTGTTGCTAAAGACGTCGTACAATGTTTTTCCTTTTTAACACAGACGAGCATGACGTGGGATAAATTAGTCTTTGCCAAGAACATGGAGAATCATGAGTGGTTTTATTTTGACGTTTAATTGTCATTTTATTTCCTTCCTCGGTTCGTTATTGATTGATTTATTTATTTATTTTTCTTTTTGTTTCTCAATAACCCATCAGATTTTCTAAATGAGCTTTTCTAGATATACAGCGCTGTGCAAAAGTCTTAGGCACATATAAAGGAATTCTGTGAAGCGAAAATGCTTTTAAAAAATAATGAAAAAATATACTATAAAGAGCAGTAAACAGTAATGAATTTAAAAAAAACTAAAATCAGTGAGCAGCCTTTGGCTTTAAACCTGCATTAGTTCTCTTAGACACACTGTCGTGCAGTTTTATAAGGAAATCGGCTGGAAGGTTGTTCCAAGAATCTTGCAGAACTTGCCACGGTTCTTCTGCAGAACTCTGGCTCTCACTTGCTTCTGTCTATGCAGGTAAAATCCCAGAACAGCCTTCATTATGTTTTTACATAATTGGAAAATTATTACAATTACAATTAAACTTTTTGGAAAAAATTGAAAATTAGCTCTTTTCTAATGACACATGAATGCAGAAGACATCAAATAAACATCTAAGACAAGATTTACATGAAAAAAATTCGGCTGTCTTAGACTTTTGCACAGTACCGCATATCAGTTATGTATACGGCACCTTTTGTTTACAATAAAATCTTAAGGTTTTATGTTGGCAACAAAAAATCTTTCAGTAACATAATTAATAGCCTGGTACTAAAAAATATGTGGTTTAAAAGAAGCCTTGAAATGAAATAAAACACACTTATGTGCACAATACATAAGTTAGATGAAAGCACTTGGGTAAAAGCCAGGTTGAGGGAATGAGCTCGATACGTAGGTGAGGAAGTGTGTTGACGTTTTCTCATCGCGCGCTCTCTCTCCCTGCAGGTGCTGGGCCGTGAGGTTTACACCTCTAATAACCAGCTGGGAGGCGTACAGATCATGCACAACAACGGCATCACACACACCACAGTGTGCGACGACTTCGAGGGCGTCTACACACTGCTGCAGTGGCTCTCCTACATGCCCAAGGTGACCTGCCACATTCACTCCCTATGTTTTGTGCTTTATTATTAGTACTCCTACTGATCTGTGTCATAAGCGATGTTCTATCCATAGATATACATGTTCGAGACCCAGATAGCTGATGACGTCATTCTGTACAGGCCAGTTGGTCGCCGTATTGATCCTCCCTTTCTCTCTCTCTCTCTCTCTCTCTCCGCGCTGGAAAATGAATGTCGATGTCAAATTGTTCCCAAAGAATTCAGATATCACGAAAAAATGCCGAGGTGTACAGTGTTGTCCTGCAGCAAATCTAAGTTTAAGTGTTGTGGCAAGACATTTCATGTGTAATTACGAGAGCTTGTGTCTGTATTGGGCTCATCTGACAAGTTAGGTAGCTGGCTAAGTTATCTTAAAAAATAAAAAAAAATTCTCTGTAAACATGAATGGAGATCCCCTCGTGTCTCAGAAGTTGAAAAGTGTGTGGGTCCGTTCTGTTTCAGAACAAATCGAGCTCCGTGCCGCTGTTGGCAGCCAAGGACCCCGTTGACCGGCCAGTGGAGTTCGTGCCCACCAAAACGCCATACGACCCCCGCTGGATGCTGGCAGGACGGCCCAGTCAGAGTGAGCGCACACACACACACACACACACACACACACACACACACACACACACACACACAGTTGTTCCTATTACAATCTGTATTCATTTTGTTTACTTAACCATTTTCTGTCCTGTTCACCACTTAGCAGTGCACGTCCCATATCTTATCTTCGTCTCAATTGTTAGCAATATAAACGATTTTTTTTTATGGAAGTACACGCGTGGATAAAGGCTTAATGTTTTGGGCCATGAATATTGTTTAAATAATGCTTTGGAAAATTTTGAATAGTAATTTTACCTGAAATACCCATCTCTTAATAGTTATAAAGACCATTCTTTTCTTTTTTTAACACTTTTTATTTCACTGTTACTCAAAATCAACCTGAACATAGTCACAGCAACATAAATTATTTTTTTTATTTTTTTTATATATATATATTTTGTATATTAGAAAGCACTTAGTTTCATGTTGGAAAAAGCGTTTTTAGTATCGCTCCACTTTTAGAGGAAATTGGAAATGGAAACCGAGCATACGGGCTAAAAGCTTTATTTGTGACCCCTGTGTTTAATTGGCTTTCTGTGAAATCAGATAGTGCTTAAATTAGAACCCTGTGTGTGTGTGTGAGGTAAGTGTAGCACATGGCTGCGGGGTCAGGAGTTGTAGGAATTGTACCAGTAGATCACTTTAGACTCAGCGGAAGTTGTTCGGGCTCTGGGTTCACAGAGATAAGGCTGCGATGGATGGGCCCACGCTTTCCAGACAGGAGAGATTCGACATCTCTATAATTACAATGGCGGGAGGAAGGAAAAAAAGCCTCGGCTTAGAATCAAGCCCAGTCATAGAGCTCAGTACTGTGCAAAAGTCTTAGGCACCCTAACTCTTTTATATGCATTTTGTCTTCGATGTTTATTTTATGTCGTCTACATTAGTGTTGTCAGTAGAAAGGGGGCAAATTGTAGATTTCCGAACCCAAAAAAAAAATCTGTAAGTCATTAAGTAAGATATTCAGTACTAGAGCACTTTTTAGATAAAAAATAATGAAGGCTGTTCTGGGATTTTACCTGCAGAGACAGAAGCAAGTAAGAGCTAAAGTTCTGCAGAAGAAACGTGCCGATTCCCTTATAAGACTAATAAAAATGAGTCGTTTCTATGGATGGAAACTTTCACAACAGCAAAAAGGGAAACGTTGATGGCTAAGACAGCTAGTCAACCAAATTTGAACATTTTTTGCTGGTCTGGTTTAAATCAGAAAGCAAAATTCTAGAAGCTAATAAACCTAAATACGTTGTACGATATTTGTTATGAGGTCATTAGTAAAAAAATTATTGCGAATGTTTGATCGATATCTAAATTATATTCTCGTCTCGCTCGAATTAAACCCTGACGTTAAACCCTTAAATATCTTTAACCGTTGAAGCCGTCGCCTTTTTTTTTTTTTTTTTTTCAGTTGTGTTTGTTTACGTGACGTCACAACTGTCAAGTCGCGCTTTTAGAAAAGTTCGAGTTTCCACCAGGTCGTTACAAGACGTAAATGTTTTTTTTTTTTTACATGTTGGAAATCGTAACTACGACATGACGTGAGCACGTTATAAATCAAAAGCAGGTGACAATTCACACTATTCGCTCTAAATTGGTGATTTTTTGTGTACCAAGTTTAGTATCAAGAGTATCATCTATAATTTTTTTTGCTTTTTTTTTATTTTATTAATTTTTAAAGATGAGGGTAATGTGACATTAATGAATTATGGGAGGAAATGTAGCATTGTTAAATTAGTATTACATTTAATAATATTAATAATAAAAAGGGAATGTATTTTAGTTTTGGGTTAAAGTGAAATTAGAAATGGGTGGCAAACTCAACACTGCTCACCGTTCTCCTCTCTCACTCTCTTTCTTGCCCTCTCGTGACTCCTGCTAGCGTCAGTACATGATATATAAACACCATCGCTCTCTCTATCTCTCTCTCAGACCCTAAAGGAACGTGGGTGAGTGGTTTCTTTGACTACGGTTCCTTCATGGAGATCATGCAGCCTTGGGCACAGAGTGTGGTGGTGGGCAGAGCCAGGTGAGCTCCAACACTTTCATTCATATATATATATATATGACCTTGTTTTCCATGAGAATACATTAGTTATTTATTTACTATTGCCGTTACACTAGAAATACGAGGCCACTGTATGTCTCTAATGATTTAAGCTCTCCATCAGAGCTCTTTTCCCCTCCACGCTGACCTCTGACCTCAGCGCCTCAAGGCTAGCATTTGTCCAGACACACACCCAGCCCCTCATTAGCACACTTTAAAAGCTTTTCATGAAAAACATTCGTTCTTCATCAGTCTTGTCGTACTGCCCCGGGTCAGAGTGCATTGTTGTTGGGGTTTTTTTTTTTTGTTTTGTTTTTTTAAATAAGCTGAATTTTTCTTTCCTTCTTTTTTTTTTTTTTTTTTTTCTCTTTACCCTGGGTTTATATCTCCCGAGAGGGATCCGATTTCATCTGCAGATTTGGGAAGGCTAATATACTTCAGTCAACTAATACTTTT
>JAOUQW010000028.1:10386360-10396937 GCA_028565825.1 Olivaichthys viedmensis | reverse complement strand
GCCCCGGGTTAGAGTGCTTTGTTGTTGGGGGGTTTTTTTTGTTTTTGTTTTTTTTAAATAAGTTGAATTTTTCTTTCCTTCTTTTTTTTTTTTTTTTTTTTCCTCTTTACCCTGGGTTTATATCTCCCGAGAGGGATCCGATTTCATCTGCAGAATTGGGGAGGCTAATATACTTCAGTCAACTAATACTTTTCAAACAAGATTACATGTTTCTTTTATTGTTTTACTGAATGTAATAACACATTGAGTCAATACGAGGCGCTGGCCATTAAGTGAAGACGGCGATTAACGCTGCATTAAATGAAGAAGAAGAAAAAAAAGTTTAAAAAGTAGTACAGTATGGTACCAATTTTACTAACAAACAGTTAAATTCAGAATTGTTTACACAAAAAAAAAAAAAGAAGCAGATAGTGTGCAAACAAGATATTGGCTATATTGCAAGTTGAGTTAGGAATGCATAAAATTATGCAAGCACAACCAACGTATAATTTTTTTCTAAATGATCGACTATCAGTTATCAGTTGGCAATTTTCGTATCGGCGCATCACTAAATATTTTTATGACACTGTTATTCGTTGTGTTTGCAGGTTGGGCGGGATCCCTCTTGGCGTGGTAGCCGTGGAGACGAGAACGGTCGAGCTGTCCATCCCAGCAGACCCGGCCAATCTGGACTCAGAGGCCAAGGTGAGTCTCACGCACTCTCACACGTGCACTCTCACACGCGCGCACTCACACGCGCGCACTCACACGCGCGCACTCACACGCGCGCACTCACACGCACACTCTCACACACTCACTCACATACAAACTCACTGTGCTTACTGTGTGTGGTCCTCTCCAGATCATCCAGCAGGCCGGTCAGGTGTGGTTCCCCGACTCTGCGTTTAAGACAGCTCAAGCCATTAAGGACCTGAACCGTGAGGGACTTCCTCTCATGGTGTTTGCCAACTGGAGAGGCTTTTCTGGAGGCATGAAGGGTCAGTGAATCACAGGGGAGAAATAATCCCACCCTTTCTCACGCGAATAACGGTTTGCATAGCGGATTTATACCGAAAGAAAACAGGAAATGACGGTCTTTCTAGCGCAGCTCGAGTTGCCCGATATTACATTTTCATATCACGATTATTGTCTGTCATTATTATTGCCTATATTGTCAGTCGTTTTACAATATTGTCATGATATTGTATTTTAAAAATGACCATGTGTTTGACTGTAACTGTCATTGGGTGGCGCTTTAACCGAACCATGGCAGGCATCAAATTTAGAATATCCCTCATTGTGTCACTTACAACATTTTGAATAGAGTGACCTCATGCGCTCGAGCACACATAGCAAGCTGGCTAATTAAGTTAAGCTAAACAAGTTATATACACTGCCTGTCAAGCTGCCTCCCCAACAAAACGCAGGAATAGTGACAATATTTTTAAGTCTTCAATACAACAATCTTGCATTTATCGAACCTGGTCTCATGAAAAATTCGTACAAATTCAAAACGAGGGCGATTTGCTTGGATTCCGTTCGATTCCATACGAAGTCGTAACAAAAGGTATGAACGCTAACCCCGCCCCTAACTTTAACCTAAACCTTCGTAACTTTTCACACTAATTGTTTTACATGTGCAAGAACGAGACCATTTTGCATTTATCATACTGTGAATTATAGTGACGATCTTTCGATTTACATCCACAATAACAATATCACACGTGGTGAATTTCACAATGCATCACATGACCGATTATAGGGATGTGTTTTGCCCTACAGACATGTACGACCAGGTGCTGAAGTTCGGTGCGTACATCGTGGACGGCCTGAGGGAGTACAGACAGCCTGTGCTGGTCTACATCCCGCCCCAAGCCGAGCTTCGTGGAGGATCGTGGGTAGTGATCGACCCTACCATCAACCCACGTCACATGGAGATGTATGCAGACAAGGACAGCCGGTAAGAGCTACATGTGTTTGTGTGTGTGTGTGTGTCAATTCCCAATCTGTCCATCCAACAACATGTCTGTCTTACTGTAAACATCAAAGGCGCAAATATTTTGCAGTCGTTACATATCAGATACTAAAACGGTATTATGATGTCATAACGTGTTTATTACCAATTAATTACACATTAATTAGCTTAAAAAATATATATATATCATCAATAATGGTGTGTTCTGCAGCGGTGGCGTGTTGGAGCCGGAGGGCACAGTGGAGATAAAGTTCAGGAAGAAGGATCTGGTAAAAACCATGAGACGTGTGGATCCTGTATACATGGACCTGGCTGAGAGACTCGGTGAGTCCAGAAGTCATAAAAAAAGTTTTTTGTTTTTTTTTGGTGTGTGTGATATTTATGTAATATTGTCATTTTTAGGCCTCCTAACTTGTTACGTCGCACAATTCATTTGAAAACACATGGGAAATAACACAATACTATTTAACTGCACATTTTCCGGAAAACATAAAACATCATTCCTCCATATTTCTCAAATGTATTTTAAATTAGTAGCCATTTCTGACCCACTAGCCAGCTTTTCCCCTTATCGGACGAAATCCCCAAAGCTGAGACGGTGAAGGCTTGAACACGTGCTTTTCTCCAGGACGCGTGAATCCACTGCATCTTTTTTTTTTAATTCCGCTCGTGCAACGTCCAAGGCCATCTGAACACGCTTGGAGGAGACACTAACTAATCTTCTGTATACTTGAGCTCACAGAAAACTCTGGAGTGTGTTGTCGTTGCTTTGAGTCCAAGTTGCATGTCCTCTGATCTGCGTGTGTGCGTGTGTGTGTGTATGCAGGCACGCCGGAGCTGAGCGTGTCGGAACGTAAGGAGTTGGAGACCAAACTGAAGGAGCGAGAGGAGTTCCTGCTGCCCATCTACCATCAAGTAGCAGTGCAGTTCGCCGACCTGCACGACACGCCGGGCCGCATGCAGGAGAAAGGCGTCATTACTGTGAGTGTTGTATTGCGTTATGTTTATATAGTAACACAGTCCCTATGATGACATTTTTTATTTTTATTTTATTTTAAATGTACAAAATCTTTTGTGAAGCTGAAAAATCCCGAACTGAACTGTGCTGTAGACTAGCTCCATGTTTTCCCCATTATGCATAATACAATTAGACATATATTTTACGTATATCATTTTAAACTTGTATAATACTTAAGATATATATAATAAAAATAAACTTATATTATTTGTATTTGTGTGTCCTGTGATAACATTTCTATTAGATTTTCAAATGTACAAAAAAAATTAACGAAAAAATCAAAATTATTAGGCGTAGCCTGAATGATCTGAGAGGAAGCTCAACTTTTGACACTATCAGTCAAAAGTTTTATATATATACATTCATTACTGTACTAATACTAGAGTTATATTATGTTAACGCAGTAAAATACGTCTCGTAATGACAGTTGTATAAAAACCCGAGCAAAAATGGATTAGCCTGATGTTTGCTCTGCGTTGGCAGGATGTGTTGGAGTGGGGAACATCGCGGCAGTTCTTCTACTGGCGCTTGCGGCGCCTCCTGCTGGAGGACACTGTGAAGAGGAAGATCCAGCAGGCCAACAGCGAGCTGACCGACGGCCAGGTCCAGGCCATGTTGCGCCGCTGGTTCGTCGAGGCCGAGGGAGCCGTGAAGGTGAGCAAAAGCATTTTTTTTAAGGATACTTTAAGGGGAATGAACATTCTAACATACCTAACGGTGTATGAAAGCTGTTTTGGAAACAGTATAATCTAATTTGAATGATACTAACTTAACGCCTCAAAAATTATTTGAGGTGTTATATTTTTGGGTGAAATATTCCAACAACTTGGCACTTGAAAAAAATACTTTTAATGATCTTGCTCAACAACAAACAAAAAAAAGATTTAAAAATTAATTACAAATGTTATATAGTATTAGTAAACAATATGATTAAAATATTAAATATAAAATAAAAAAAAGAAACATTTCTATGCCAGATATAGAATACATTTCCTAAAAGAAATAACGTAAAATATCAAAAAAAATCTTAAAAATATAAGAAAAATATTTACTATGTTATATGGTTCATAAAAACTTCTGATTGGCTATTATAAATATTACATATTATTTTGCTGCTGTTGTA
This sequence comes from Olivaichthys viedmensis, assembly GCA_028565825.1. NCBI lineage: Eukaryota > Metazoa > Chordata > Actinopteri > Siluriformes > Diplomystidae > Olivaichthys > Olivaichthys viedmensis. Next base: position 10,392,842 of record JAOUQW010000028.1, on the reverse strand, counting down.
ATTGTAATAACAATAATAAATATTAATAATCACTATTTAATTATATTAATATACAATTATATTAAATACGTATTTGCATTTGAAAAAAATAGTTTTGAATATTTACTTGCATGTTTGTAAGAGAATGCTGTCCTCCTTATAAAAAATGTTTTAAATACTGCATATATATATTTTAAAAAAAAAATTTATTATATAAAATGTCACTTAATATTAGCAACTTTGGGGTCTTTACATGGAACTCAAGTGTCCCTTTGTGTATACCTCTCTATAAATCCACTTTATTGACTAGTGTAAAAAAGACCAGGCCACATTTCCTGCATGCGGTCTACAATAAAGGCCGTATAATAAAGGTGGTGTGTTTTAAGTCCAGCTCGGTGTGTGAACGAGGGACACGCCGGGCTCCTGGCACGATGCCAAGCGCCCGCGGCACCTCACGAGGATCCGTGGAAAGGAGATGGTGGCTGAAGCGGCTAATGCATTAGCCCCAATCGGCGTGGGCTATCTTAAGCCACAATTAATCTCCTCCCTGGCACGCGCAGATAGGAGAGCAACATGCTGTTTCTTAATTAAAAGCAAACGGATTAAACATGATTAATAAAGGCCGTTAAATGTTCCCGCCGACTATGAGCTCAGGACATTTTTTTATTTTATTTATTTTTTCCCCTTCCATTAACAGGCCGACAAATCTTCCCGAGTCCAGCTTTGTTCCAAATTGGCCCAGATTTATCTGTAGGGCCCTAATCAAGAGGGCTGTTTTAATAAAAAATGGGATTGTGATGAGCATTTTCAAATAGCACCCAGTTTATTTAGTCTCAGGAATCTGAGGGTTTTAAGAGTTTCTGATGCCTTTCTTAATTGCTTTTCTCTCGCCGCGTCTCTTTATGCGTCTCTCAGGCGTATTTATGGGACAGTAATGAGGACGTGGTGGACTGGTTGGAGAAGCAGCTGACGGAGGAGGAAGGGGCGCGGTCTGTCATCGACGAGAACATTAAGTACATCCGCCGGGACCACATTCTCAAACAGATCCGCAGGTAAAGTCGCCTCTGTCACCAGCGGTGGCTCCCTAAATCACGTTTACTTTCACTTAATGTTATCTGTCCATCCTCTCTCTCTCTCTATCTATTCTCTCTGCAAACCTCCGTTCCTCTTATGTAGTCACAGTGGGCAAGCTTTTGATTTATTTCATGTATCTGTCTGTTCCTTTTTTTTTCCTCTTCATGTCTTTATCTTGTCTATTTATCCTTCCGTCTATCTTTATCTGTCTTGCTTCATGCGAGATCTCATGATGTCGTCATGATTTTCTGTCTAAATCATGTTTGTGTCCATGGTTTTCCTTTTGTCCATCTTTCTCTGTTACCAACGCGCCACTTATCTTTTTCTTTAACTCTGCATAAGAGGGGGGGAAAAAAAGTGAAAAAAACCCCTATGATAGAGTCCTGGCCAAGCCAGGTGTCTCTCTTTCTTATTTTATGTCTCTGTCTGTCTATGCACCCATTCATCCATCTATCCTTCTGTTCATCCCTCCATCTATGCACCAGTCTGTCCGTATGTCTGTCTGTGTCCCGTTCATCCCTCCATTTGTCTGTCTGTCTGTCTATGCACCCATCTATCCTTCAGTTCATCCTTCCATCCATCTGTTTGTCTACCCGTCTATCTATCTATGTCTCTCTGTCTATGCATCCATCTATGCACCAGACTGTCCCATCTATCTATCTATGTACCCATCCATCCATCTACACTCCGTCTGTTCCTCATAGGCAGGCTACCTTTCCTTCTATCCTAGTGATTTCATATTTATTTGTAAATGATCCTTTACCTCTTTTGAAAGAGAGGCCCGTCCAAAATATTCAAAACTAGCAGACAGACAGAACGAGCAGGTCAGTGAGATGTATAATGTCTGTCTGTCTCTCTCTGTCTCTGTCCTTCAGTCTGGTTCAGGCGAACCCCGAGGTGGCCATGGACTCCATCGTGCACATGACGCAGCACATCTCGCCCACACAGCGGACCGAGGTGGTGCGCATCCTCTCCACCATGGACGCCCCCAACTCCTCCTGAACGCCCCCACACGCGTCCAGGGGGGAAACAGGGACAAGAGGAGTCAACACGGCCGCCGCGAACGTCACACGTTGGCTATGATTCTGGACTGAATAGTTGTGTAAATGTATCGTCTCGCACTCGTCTCAGTGGTAAAGCTTCGTGATGAAGACCACTGTGTACATTTCGGGAAGAAAAATCCTGAGTTCGTGGTAGAATTGTGTTGTTTGGCTCGGCATTTATTAATCTAGTTCAAAAAAAAAAAAAAGACTAGCCAAGACCAATATGATTCCATGTGCAATTTGGTTATTGTAATGAAAAAAATGTTTAATGTTACACAGATTGTAGTCAAAGAGCAGTGTTTCATATTTGTCATATTCATGCCTTCCTTAATTTAGTTTTTAATGATCGCTTTGTGATGTTCCTATTGGCTTGGCTTCATGCTCACAGGAGATGGTACGCGCTTTTTGACGCTCTTGTACAACGATCTTAGTACAGCTGCTTGTTTTTTCTGTCCTAAAGAAGTGAGGTCGGGCGAAATCGATCCAGGATCAGAACAGAAAGTTGCGTTTTTTGCACCAGCGGAGAGCCAAAAAGACTTAAATGATGGTGTAGGTGTAGCAACTCTTCGCTTAAACCAACGCACACTGCTGATTAAGGCCAGTACAATCATAACACACCTCCGAGTGCACCTTAACCCCCTTCCCTCAACCTACTAGCGTGTTCATGCGATTGTCAATAACTCAGTTTTAGCGTGACTCGAATTTTCGCTTGTGCTTTCGACTCTTTATCGTAACGCTACCAAAACCATACTTTTTGTCAATGCTGCCGTTACACGCACAACAAAGTGTTAGTTTCTTTAACATTACGTTATGCAACTCCCTAATTTATTAATGGCAATTGTAGTTAAAAAAGATATATATAATAATAAAGTTAGTTGCACTAACGCTGTAGAGGTGTGCTTGAAACTCGGAAACAATACATTTAGGACCAAACTTGAGGTCATGATTATTATTATTTTTCCTGAGAAATGTTTTTTTTTTTTTTTTTTTTTTTTAAACACTACACTTAGTAAATGAAAAACATTTGTAAGAAAAGAAAGGAGGATGGAGTAAATACAGATATAAAGCAGGTGATTGAGGGATTTTGGGTGGATTTTTTTTGGTTCAGTCCACCCTGTCCTTATGTGTTTGGGTTCTACTTCACGGCGAAGGCTGCCGACTCCTGTGAAAGGTCACGCGCTTCTGCACAGACCTGGATTAACGGTGAAACTGCTGGACATGTCTGAATCTCTACCCCTAAACGTGTTACCGACCAGATTAACGGCTCGACGACTGACCCGAATAAAGGAGTGCGTGTTTACTGTGGCGAACTTGTTTTCTCCAAATGTAACTCAATAAAATCAACGACATCTATGTGGTCTTATGTGTCTGTTGGTTTCTATGGATAGATTGTATTCGGATGGGATTAGATTTACATTGGGAGGTGGGATAATTCAATCATTTCCAGCCCGAATTACCTCTGGCTTTTCAACAAAAACTCAATAACGGTCTGATCATTTTAATCCCATCCTAATCGACATCTCTGATTTTACAGGCAAATGTCACCTCTTGCGTTGGCCGCTGCTACTCGCCGTATTTAGTCGTCTTTGCCTGCGGATTGAAATAAAAAAAAATATGATGGATGCCCTAGAAGAGATTCCAAAACATGTAGTTGCTTTCGCTTTATCTCTCCACTGTCTTTACTGGGAGCTCGTTAAAAAGAAAAAGAAAATAAAGGGAATCAAAAGATTCCACAAGCTGATTAAATGAAACCATGAACAGCTCCAGCCGCTATAATGCCTCACTTTATTACCGTGCGCCACAGTATCATGATCGCAGTGTTCTAGAAATAAATTCCTGATCCAATAACGTGAACGTATCACAATGCAATGACTCAAACTTGCTCGTCTTGTGTTCATTTATAGCCGTTTAGGTGCAAGGTTCTTAGCAAATACCTAATTACGGACGTCATCCTGAGAAACTAATCCCATCTGGATAGGGCTAGGGACGTGTTCTGGAAAGACCTGATCACGCTGATTCAATCCATTACTGTTGTTACTACACCCTTCGTCCACTTCCCGTCGTGGCTCAAAAGTATGTAGGCCTACACCACCCGAGTGGCCGCTTGCAGCACAAGGGTAGAAGTGTTAAGTGGGAAGAGCACATTTTAAGAACAGTGTAGCTGAAGAGATTTCCCTTGGTGCTTTGTATGACGTATCGCCTTTCAAATGGTGTACAGAGTTATATTTTGCTAATATGATTCTGTACATTTAGCTAATTAGCTGGCTTGATCACTAGGTAGCATTTTGACTAGCTAACAGAATAATGAAATGATTCTAATGTATAGACGGAGTAGTCGGCTACATACATAACCTACTTAGAACGTAGCAAAAAAAGTTTTATTTTAGAAAATAATTAGGCACCTGTTATCAGTTTCCGGTGTTCGCTGCTGTTTTCTGTCTCACTCATGAATGAAAAAAAAATCTGACTCCACTTTTAGTTAAAGCTTTAAGGTACCGTTATTACTTTCCCTGTGTCGTTCCGTCAGCAGCCTCTTTATAGTTAATAAGACAAAAAAATAAATAAAAATGCAGCTTGTTACTGATAGACCGCAAAGCACAAACTCCTCTGTCCTGAAGACTTTCCCACGGCGAACAGCTTTACTGTGCGGCTTAAATGATGTGAGCGTCCGTGTGAATGAGGTGTTGCTATAGAAACGATAACGTATTAGAACGAGCGCATCAATATAAACCTGTGATTTCGCTTGCAGCCGGCACTACTGTCAGAGCTGCAGTTATAGAAAATTAATCACCGCCTTCTGACCAATCAGAATCGAGAATTCAGCAGCGCCGTGGTATAAATCAGCTATAAAGGAATTTCCGAGCTCTCTCATTTCCTGACAAAATGGCACTTTATATTACATATAAGACAGATTCCAAAAAGTGACATTCTGCACGTCAGAACAAAAAGAGATTTCTATAAAAGGTATGTTCAAGGAATAACAATGACAAATAAAATCAGGCAGAATGGTTTTCTGCGAGTCCCAAAAATTCTGTCGGCTTGCGGCAGTCCTGATGACCGCAGTGTCTTTTTGCATGTGCACACACAATGACACGGAAGGAGACGGACCACGGCAGGCTGGTCCCGGGTGTGTTAAACCTCCCGGGCTCCTCCATCATCTCACGGGCGCCATCAGTGCACCATCTGGGAGCCATACAGAGATCGGTACAGCTCGGACCTGAACACAGTGAAGAAAACTATTAACAGCAAAAGATTATAGTGTAAAAGCACATTATATAACACACTGATTACTGGATGCCTCAAACTGCATCCGGTTCTTCAGTGACGTTGATGTGGTTTAGAACCCAGTGTGATTCAATGTAACCTATAAAGCATGAACGAAACTTCACTGTCTAGCTGAACGCCGTAACGTTATGGGGAGAGCCATTATAGACAACCAGATTTTTTTCTTTTTTTCTTTAACGCAGCTTATCATCATTCCAACACGTACTTGGCCTCCTGAAGTTTGAAGCCGAAACTGTAGCAGAAACCTGGAAGTGCTGATGGTACAGATGATATAATATAGTTTCACTTAGAACTTAAAAGTTGGAAATACGTACTGTTTGTGCTATATTATTAGAAAATAAGATTACAGAGCTTAACAGTGTCTTTCAATCAAGTATATGAAGATTTGGGCATGCATTTATGGAAAAGATCTTGGGTGAGATAGACCTCCATTACTAGCTACATTGGAATCGAAATTCCAGTGCAAATCTAAAGGAGCAAACGTCAGACACCAAACTTGTCTTGGCTGATGGACTACATTTGAGGTAGGACGACAATTGTGTACATTAGATTTAAACTGTTCCTTTAAACCTACTGTATCAAAATCAAGCATTGTGAATTTATCAGCGTTATTAAGATGAGAACTAGCCAATAACTTTTGCATCTGTGCATGTCATCATACCACACACACGTCACAACTTAACTGCATAGCAATATAACTATAACGCAACATTTTGTCCTCTGCATGCACACCCAGTGAAAACAAAAATGTTTCAAATGAAATTCCAGGACTTTTCAAGAACACCACAAGAGGAGACGTCCTCCAAACAACGTCTCGTTGTGCAGCCAGGCTGGATTCACTTTGCGTTTTCTGGGCATTATGAATTATTTCATCAGCAACAATAAACTAGCGCAGTGGGTGCCGGGTGTCAGGTGCGAGTATTAGGTCTGTGTGGGTGCATGTTAAGTATTTACTGCAAATGGAGTTAATTTAATGTAATTTCAAACAGCTGAATTCAAGCCCCTTGTGAGAACCCAATAAACTGTCATTTGAATTTAAGCTGCATTGAATGAGACTGACCAAAGCTCGAAAGGCTAATCTTAACCACTCCCACCCTCCTC
>JAOUQW010000028.1:10372930-10386260 GCA_028565825.1 Olivaichthys viedmensis | reverse complement strand
AAAGTATCATAACACAACCTTATGTCATCAAAAAACACCACTTAGATTTTTAGAGAAAAATGACAAAAGCAGTCTTTATGACAGCTGATGCCTGTTTAAATAAGCCTTTCTAAATGCTTATGTAGGTTCTAGAACTCAGGTTTATGTATGTATGTCAGTTATCATGAAGGGCTTATGCAGGTATTAGGTAGCCCTATGAACACTTCCCTTAAGTAAAGTGTTACGTTATTATTATTTTAATGACTAACTGACAGTGGGGATCACTATGATCAACTATAGTTGCGACTATAGTAATTATTTTTTACCTATTATAGTTATAATCCTCATTGTATTTATATGATGTATTAGGAAAATAATTATCGCATTGGGGTTGAATGCACCACCCTGCCTTTGATTATTTTCCTATAACAGCATGCCCCGTCGTGTTTTATTCCTAACTTGACTGGTCACTGGAATTTGAATGGGTTTAAAATTATGCCAGTCACACGAATGTGTTTCTGATAATAGGAAGATGTTCATTTCCTAACCTAAAGCTCAGTACATTAAAAACAAGCAAAAATTATGTCAACTTGAAACTAACTGCAATTTTAAGAAAACTAGGATAATTACAGTTAATATGATACAAAATGTTTAAAAAGTTAAAACTTGGATTCTGTGGATAGAAAGTTCAGAATTAAAAAGCTTTAATGGCTCATATTTTGCCTAATCTGCTAAATATTTGAATAGTAAAGGATTGTGTTCATAAAATAAAATCTGTGCTATAGTCATAAGGGGGTTCGTGAATACGTTCTATTTTGAAAGTGGTCCCTAGGTACAAAAAGTTAAAGAACCCCTAATATATTGTATCTTACAAGTGTTTTGTCTTAAGCTCTGTTCCCACATCAGCCTTAAGTGTGTGTATATGTGTCACACACATTGCTCGTTGTGTGTGTAAGTGTACATGCTTGCATAGTGGTATAGATAAATCTCTGTGGCCTCTCCAGCTGATTCCAGCTCCATTAAGAGGTCAGAGATGATGAGCCCAGCAGGTCAGGCCAGGGGGTGAGTACCTTTTGAGCACGACGTTTCTCTGCACGCTGGCTCTGGTGGTAGATGCGGCTGAAGTTAGACACGATGACCGGCACAGGCAGAGCGATCACCAACACACCACTGAGGGAGCAGACAGAGCCAAAAATCTTCCCCATGATTGTCTTGGGAACCATGTCTCCATACCTGCAGTGGAGTGATAGAGAGAAATTCATTACACATTACACATTACTCTTCTATTATTCTGCATAAATTGTGAGCACAGTTTTCTTATCCTTTGTATAACCCATGATTTGGCAACACAAATTCTGTTATTGGTGATGCCAAAACAGCAAGAAAAGAGGAAAAGAAAGAACGAGAGAAATGCGAGGTCTGGATTACAGAGAGATGAGAACAGCAAATACAGTATGTAAATACTCAGAGTAAACTGAAGAAGCACCGTAATTAGATCTAGCTCATAACAATGAAGCTTAATAAAGGTAAACATGAAGCTGATCTGAGCATTGCAACAAAATATTCACTCATTTCCAGCAGTCGTGATTTAACCCCTTAAATCTAAAGGTGTCACGCTTTGTCGACGGATGGAGGGACACACGTGAAACCACTTAACAACATGACATTTATTTAAACTACTAGACATCGAATGGAAAACAGGCAACAACATACAGGCATGACATTGAACAACAGATGACAACGGATTCAGTTACACAGGGTTTAAATACACGCACTGATTGGGCACAAACGAAACACAGGTGGTTACAATGAATCACGAGACAGGATGGAGACTAGACAGATACACACACGAATACATGACCAATGGCGGCCATCGCCATGGCACCCGGCACACGCGTGACAAAAGGAACCGTCGCCGGGTCCAGACTTACATTTCTCACTCTCGTAACTACACGTTTCCTATTATTTTTACTGTCGTTACTGAATAACTCATAGTAGTTGCTCAATAATATGGTTTAAGATAAATTACTGAATAACAATCCAGGAGTTTAAAGGGTTAATAACCATCTTGTACAGACGGTTGAAGAGTTTAGGTACCTAGGGACCTTTTTTTTAATGAAGACAGCGAATACTGACTATATTTTTAAGAAAGCAATGCAACACTTGCATTTCTTAAACATCTGTGTTCTTATAAGGTCAGAAAGGATAGGAGTCAGTATGTAGAAGTCTCATTGAGAGTGTTTTATTTTGTAACATATCAGTCTGGTTTGGAAACGTGAGGGCCAAGAATGAAATAAGTTGAATAAAAAAATGTAAGTAAAATTACCAGTAAAATTGTAGGAAGAAAAGGGTTCTTCGGTTTGTCCCTTAGGGGGAACCATTAAAGGTTCTATGCAAATCCATATAACAGAGGGTTTTCCTTTTAGAGAGGGTTCCAAGTAGAAGTAGATCCCTTTTAGGAAGCGATGAACCCTTAACTATCTAAAGAACCTTTTAGGAATCTCATTGATTTAAATCATCAGTGTGGTGTTGTTGGTATTTTGACCAAATTCATTGAGTATGAGGAACTACAGAGCAACTATGAAGCCAATACAGTGATGTCATTATTGTGGTCATTCATTTCGCACCAAGAACAAATCAGATATTCCACAATTGCAGCCTTGTTCTATACATAATTAGATGGTGCCATCCCTTGGTGTGCTCTTACCTCCTTTTTGCCATCAAATGTGTAAAAACCTGGACACGGCCTTAATTTACTCTGTTGGCAGGTAAACAGATTTTTTCCCTCAATACCACTGGGAGGCAGCAGAGAGTTAGAGTGGGAGTCGAATGTGCTCTTAATCTGCCTCCAGGCCTTGATCATCTACAAAGTCTCTAGCCTGCACCAACTCGTGCCACCAATTTACAAAAAAAAGGGACCCAAATGTGTGCATGTTTGAGAGAGAGCACACAAAAATGAGAGAGTTCTTGCTTGCCTATTTTTTATGTTCTCTTTCTGAGTAAGACATGTTTCATTCATAAGTAGTGTGTGTTCACACACTCTGCAGGGAGAGGCTCTGATCATTCCCACAATGTGTAGTGTGTGACGCCAGTATGTCGCCATGGGTACATAATGTACTTGTACATCATCGTCCCTCTAACGCGCAGACACACACTGCTTCTGTTGAACCATCATGAAGCCACCCCCTCTTCCTCGCTCAGAGAGATTGTCGGCTCTTCTGTTGAGAAAATCCAAGAGGAGCTTTTGGTGTTGCTTGTCAATCTTCTTCTCTTCTAAAGAGATCATCAGAAAGTCAACATGAGTCTGGAACGCGCAAGAATCAGCTGACGTATCCTGGTGTCTTGGAAATAACCCATGAAAGAAAAAAGAAAAAGAAAAAGAGCTTGCCCACGCAGACAGAGTTTCCAGTGTGGGGCAGCCATATGGTCATTTGAAGTTCTTTTATTGGCAATAACAAGCGTGCAAAGCCAAGTGGCTCCCTACCATCAGCAGAATTCCCATTTATTCCACCTGCCTGAGTAATTTGCATTTGTGTTGTCAGGAGAGATGCAAAACCATATCATCTCATATCAATCCGAAATTTTGTTATGAAAACTTAATACAATTTTGTCAAATTATATTTCAGAAATAATTAAATCACTCTTCACTGATATTATTATTTACTGTAATGAGTGGAGATGATAAAGCACACACTAACTGAGTCAATATCATGAGTTACTCGTTCCATTTATTCATTTACATTTACATTTATTCATATGGCAGATGCTGTCATTCAAGTGAGGCAAACAGAGTGATATAAATGCCACAAGTTTCCACCAAATAATGTAAAACAATTGCAAGATAGATATTGAAAGAACAGACAGAGCCACAACAATTAACACTGTGGCAACTGTCTATGTGTTCAACCTATCGTCGCGAAATGGCCAGGTTCGAATCTTGAAGATACCATGTCAATCAGAGTGACACTAGTCAATTGTGGGCATCTGTTAGCACACATATACAGAATAGGGCAGTTTGTGCTCTCCTCCAAGCATAAGGAACTTTCCTGTCTTGGAGACAGCATGTGTTAGCCTTCGATTGATGGCTGTCATGCGACAGGGGAGACTCAGCTAGTGGGTGGAAATTGGCTACATCGAAATTGGGTAAACACAAAAAATGTCCAGCTAGGCAAGTTGTTCACATCACTGGAGCAACCATAGCAAAACAGTGGAACTTGAGAAGCAAGTTTTTCTGACAAATCTCTTCTGCACAGCACGTTTTCCACAATCCGGCTTTTTAACTGTCCAATCAGTGGGCTGCTTGTTAGTCTTGGTTCATGTTCTATCGCCACCTAGTGTATGCATGTCCAAAACGAAACCCGCTATCAGTCAGTCAGTGAGCAAAAATGCCTTTTCTAGTCTGGCCCACTCAGGAGCATACATGTGACATCACAGCAGTTTATAAAGCAAATAGTATGTGATAAATATTTAGATAAATATATTGCAAATTTCTCAAAAAGAAATAAATGATCTATGATATCAGATGAAATAAAAATCTGTTCTCAACAGTGGACTCAGACTATTAGACCCTGCTGTACGCAAGAGCAAAGATACAGTATATTAGAGCGTCTGCTTACTTATAATAATCCAGGCTTATGTAAAGGACCTGACCTCTGTATTCAGCTCCGGCTCTAGTGTCCTGACCTCTCGAGCACAGAGAACAGCAGGCGTGTGGATCTCATATCAACAGTGAGTGTATGTGACAGCATGGACACAGTGTGGCTCTTTAAGGGTGCCGAGAGGCTCTCGCGCTCGCTAAGTGGAGAGTTTAATTGAATTACGGTGCAGCAGATTTGCGCTCAGAGGCCCAATGAGACGCAGCCTCCGAGGACCGAGTAATAATTACGCACGGCACCGAGTCAACTTCTCCAATTAAACTCCAGTAATTAACTATGAGGAGAGAGAGAGAGGGGAAGAGGAAAGACACTCAGAATGAGAGACAGTGAAAAAGAAAAAAGCAGAAGAGTCACAGAGTTTGTGAGAAAAAGAGATTAGGAGTGCATGACTGTGTCTTTTCTTCCTTTGTGTTTTGAGTTGTTTTATCGTCTCTTTTATACCCGTAAATGCTTGGATGCTTTGCAAATGCGTCCTCATTAATGAGTGCATGTGACAGAACGGTGGCCATGTCCAGAGGAAAGAGCTGTGCATGGGGCTCTATGACACTCTGAACCTGCAGATAAAAGCTTCATTAAGGACGACTAATAACGTCCCTTGTAGGCTATTAAACTCATTAGATTTATGTACATGAAAAATATGTTGGTCACTGACTGCTAGCGAACAGCCACATGTGTGTGTGTGTGTGTGTGTGTGTGTGTATGTATGTATGCGCGTGCGCGCACGCGTGTGTGTATGCCACCATACTCAAATACTTCAAAGCTCAGAAACAGGCCCACTTGGGATTGTCAATTAAATCATTTGACCGTACCCTGTGATGGTTAGGTGTGTGTTTGTTTGTGTGTTTTCGTGTGTTGTGTGTGTGTGTGTGTGTGATGCCACCATACTAAGGTACCTCAGCTCAAAATCATGACCACATGAGGTAATAAAATAATTTGTCCTTCCCCTAAGTGTGTGTGTGTGTGTACAATTTGACATTGTGGATGGAAATGGTTTGAGTTGCATATAAACAGAGTGCCTGCTTTGCGTGTGTGTGTGTGTGTGTGTGTGTGTGCACCCCATGCAGTGTGTGTCCTATATGATGTGTAGCAGAGGGGACGGTACTCAATTTGCTTGCTGTGTTTGTCATTTACCCATTGCTCTCTGTCCAGTGCTATTAACTATGACAGCAGTGTTATCAACCTTACTGACCTACATGAATGCACACACACACACAAACACACACACACACACACACCGTCTTGCAAGGCCACTAAAAAAACACCAGGAGAGAAGAGCATACTACAGCTGAGTGAATTAGAGACAGAGGAGAATTACTGACGCATACACACACACACCAGAGAAAATGTTGACGTGTGCTCATCTTTTAATAAATGAATGCGGATCGGTAAACATGAGTAATCATCAGACCTTTAGTTTTAAAGAACAGGGACATGAAGTGCACACACACGCACACACACGCACGCACAACCACGCAAACACACATATTTAGGATGCCACAAAGGACAGCACAGTGGTGGCATATGCTGGGAGCACCTTGACAGCCACAATGCAATTATAAACCAATCAGGTAACAGAGGAAGCGGGTCATCAAATGGCACCCACTCCCTGACAGTAAACTGCTTCACACACACAAAAACACACACCACACACACACACACACACACACACACACACACACACCTTTATGCAGATCACCAGGTATATGATAGAGAGAGTAAGAGAAAGCAGACATGAGCTGTCAGAATGAATTTCGCAGTTGAAACACTATTTGGATTTTCATCACATTTACATGTACGATGGCAAAAAAACCCAGATTAAAATGTTTAAAACTCCATGCTCCACTTTTATTTGCCCAACAACAGTATCGAAACACACATTTCCTAAACATTTTTGGCTAAATAACCTTTGTGTTGCTTGATGTAGGAAAAGGGCTCTGCATCATTTATGGCATGTTTTTATTTTTTATTTTCTAACTAAATATAAAAAATTAACAAAGTTTGTTTCCAAAGTATGATATTACTTGTAAAAAGGTAAAAATTTCCAACAGGCACTTATTGGAGTCTTTTTTTTTCTGTGGCTGAATCTCAAATGTCATTCTATTGAGCATATAGTGCACTCTGTAGGGTCCATAACACCATTATGTCATACCCTATGTAGTGAGCATATATAGTGAAATGAAAGCTATTTGGGATTCGGGCCTAACTGTGTGTTGGGGGCTCAAATAAAAAACAAAAAAAACAATGAGTTGAAGAAATGTAAAATTGAGCTAAAAACATTCTTAGAAAATGAGGCTCCTCAAGGGTTATTTGTATACTTAAGGGTTCTTAGCTTCCTAAATGGGTTCTACTTGGCACCCTCTGTGATATATAGAAACACTATGTTGTAGGGTTTACATAGAAACTTTAAGAGTTCCCCCAGAGGGAGAACCAAGGAACTCCTTTAGAGTTCTTTTTTTCTGAGACTGTATCAGTGACAAGAAAATATTACTGTAAGTAAATTAATAAAAAATATTCACTCTGTGATGGTGTAAAATTATTTGCTCATTAATATTCAATATTCAAAAGATTCAAATTGAAATGCAAATTTAAAAAAAATTTGACAGCCCTAGTAGACATTCAGTTCATTCTCTAATTCTTAAAGTTAATAAAAAATTTTTTTTTTTACTTTGTCTCCCCCTCATTACTGGAGCACAGGAGCTAAATGGAGCTGTGTGACCTGTGCTGGGGATGATATGAAATAACAGTAGATCAGTTTCCCAGAGTCCCCGAGCTTTCTGCTGAAGGCAGTGTGCTTAACGAGCTTAGCGCACACAGAGCTTGTTAGACGACGGAGCACCGATCACCGGCGCCTCAGCTGCAATGATCTGACCCCCCCCTTGGTTTAACTGAGCCCTCACACACACACACACAAACACACACACACACACACACACACCATCACCATGGGACACCAGAAAACACACACACACACACACCATCACCATGGGACACCAGAAAACACACACACACACACACACACACCATCACCATGGGACACCAGAAAACACACACACACACACACACCATCACCATGGGACACCAGAAAACACACACACACACACACACACACACCATCACCATGGGACACCAGAAAACACACACACACACACACCCTTCTCCTACCCCACCCTCTCTCGCACACGTACCCACACACACTAGGTTGGAAGCCTGGGTTCTACAGACCTACATTCCTGTCTTACATATTTGTTAGGTGACTTGAATGGACTCAAAAATGGAGCCACCGGGTGGCAGTGTAGCGTTGATTAGCAGAGCGGCAACCACCAATCGCTTGATAGAACAATAAAACATTTTTTTTTTTATTAAATGTGTTTGGCGTGTGTGGTTTTATAAACCTTTATAGATTCCTAAAGGCACTATAGACATGCGCTTCTTCTTAAAACTACATCCCGACTAGTAATACTGGCACAGACTGCTGCCTCCTTGCTTGCTAGCTATTTCTGTTTTCACACACACAGGTGGGAGTTAATGTCCCGAGGGTCCCGAGTCGGGCCGTTTAATCCATGATCCCTGTTTGAAATGCGGCGGCAGTGGCGAGGATTATGACGCCCTCCGATTATCATATAATGCATACATTCTTATTCTGACGGGGCCACGGCAAGCACGCAAACACACACAAACATGCACGCACGCACACACGCACAGAGAGACAGAGAAGAATCAAAAAGGAAAGTAACAGATGCCTCCATCTCAAAATGCATCACCATCCACCATTAGAACTAAATGCAGCCTGCTAATCTCAAGCCCCTATAGAATACCTACAGAGTGTGTGTGTATATACGTGTGAGAGAGTGAGTGAGTGAGTGAGTGAGTGTGTGTCCCCTCCCTTATACTTCCACATTAACATTCATGGGACCAGTGGTCCGTGTCGGGGGCTACACAGCCCCTGTTCAGATCCAGCGATGGGGGATAGGCAGAAAAGAAGTAAGTGTGTGTGTGTGTGTGTGTGTGGGGGGGGGAAAAGGTCATCCGCAATCCCACTTCTGCAAAGGTCAGTGGTCAGCCGGCTGATGCCGTGGCAATACATCATTATTATTACTGTAGTTCATTGATAGCTATGTAAATGAGAGAGAGGGTGAGAACATAAAAAGGTCAGACTGTGTTTCTGTTTTTCAGATGACAAGCGGTAAGAAAAAAAAAAAAATTATAATAATTTTAAAAAATCAAAACACAACCACACACACACACAGTACGTTTCTATACAAATGTTTTAAAAATATAAACAAATTTGTCCCAAAAAAGTTGGTAAAAGAAAAGGCAAACTACTGCAAAAAAAAGTGAACGAAATTTTGCCGGGTGAAAAAAGCCAATTCACTTGAATGGAATCAAAAACAGGACACGAAGGAAGTTATTTTTCGCTTCACGCTGAATTCATCCAAGTAAACTTTAACCATGACCCAATAGAAAACAACAAGGCGAAGAAATAAAATAGAGGAAATTTGTCCTCTATAGAAGTTTGCCATGCTATTTCCTTAGTGTCGTTTGCCGGTCACAGTTGCAAAAACAAAAAAACTAACTAGCTAGTGTTAGCTGTTCACTGAAGCGAAATCCCATGACACCAGAAATGACTAGAGCGCCCTGGTTTTTGCTCCACCCTGGCGAAGACGATAGCAAGCCAAAACTCTGATGTGACCGATACTTTGTCGAATTTTCTTAAGAGGCGCAACAAGACGATGTCATCAAAAGGGCACACTTGCTACCAGTGATGATTAAAAAAAAAAGAAAAAAAAGAAACTTGAACTGAAAAAGTTAGACCCTTTCCTTTCCCACTGATTAACAGTGAAGCCTCATAGCTTTCTTAAGGCCGAGTGGTTTTGCTTTGTGGATGAATAGCGAAACCTTGGCCTGTGTATGGCACTGCCGTAATAAAAAAATTTTTTTTTAAATCTGGCACTTTGTTTTTACGGTTCCGTTTTGGGTTTTTTGGCCCAGTGTGGCCTGAATCTTGGTTTTGGTTTCAACCAAGAATTTTCATTTCAGTGCATTACTACGCTACGTCATCATTTATTTTAAAAAAAAAATCATTAAATAAAAGTTAATGTGATTCCATCACCAATTACTGCATCAATACACCAACTTTAGGCTTCTAAAGTGTGCTTTTTCTGGTTCACGAGATAACACCCTTGAATATTCATTTGACATAAAGCAAACTGGCGCGATTGAAGAACCTTGTGTTCTTCTTGATCAGTCTGGAGATAAAGCTTGAGGATTCTTTGAGCTCATCATCTCTCTCTGTGTGTGTGTGTGAATGCACTATGACCGTGACCACCAGGCCAGATCCATCAGCCGCCTCAGCCTCTTCCTAAATCCTCTCAGCACCTGCATCCGTCCTCTTCTCCTAATCCGTCTTGCCTCTTCTATCCCTCCATCTCCTGTTCTACCTCTCAGACATTGCCTGAGAGTGACCCTTGACAAGGTCCCATCATGCAATTTAAATGAGAGAGACAGCTAAAAGGGGAAGCAGACTATAGTGGTCTATGGACCAACACTATTTCGCGGCCAATATTGGAAGTGTGCATTAAGTGTGCATATGAGTGGCCAAAAGGGAGGAGTGTGTGGCTGCAGCGGTTTCCTTGGCAATTTGTATGGTGTGTTCCCATATACACGCATATCAGCTTGCTAGTCAGCTAGCAGAATAAAGCAATATAAATAGAGTAGTTGGCATTCGAACCCATTTCCATTGAAAAGTGGACAAAGTCATATTAGCTTGTTAACTAGGTTAGCGTCCTGACTTGATAACGAGGTAGCTCGCTAATTAGCTAGCAGAATAGCATTGACGTTGGAAGTCCAGATGGAGTAACTGCTACATAAAACCCAATGCGAACATCGATCAAATCAAATGTTGCATTTCTGAAATACTCAATATTTTATCACTCTTGTTTATATTTATAAACCACTTTATTCACTCAGTATTTTATCACTATTGCGCATTTCTCATCATTTCTCAATCGCGTCTGGGTAAATCCTGCTCCTGAAGTCTGGTCAAGTTGACTCGATGCCTCAGGGCTCCAACAGCTCACCTGACAAACTTCACCAGAGCTAATCAAATATTGGTACGAGGATTCAACCATGGAAAAAACGTTCAAGATAAGTCGCCCAAGGTTGCGGTAAAAGCAATGTTGGAATGCGGCCAAGGTTTTTCCTGCTGGTTAAAAAAAAAATTGGATGGGTAATCTTTTGATCCACTGGCACGCACCCCCACCTCTGCTAAATCTGATGGCTCCTCATCTTGCATCCAGCACATTGCCAATATTTCTGACTCCGTCATCGCCTCAAGCTTGCACACATCATTGTATATACACATTATAAATGGCCATGTAACTCCACTCATGCAGTCCCTCCAATGGTTTCTCATTGCTGCCCTACAAAGCTAAAAATGGGCCAGCCCCACGATGGCAATGGTCAAATCCCACACATTACCCTGAGCCCTTTAGGTCACTAGTATGGCCTGGCTTGCCCCTCCCCCTTCTTAACACAAAGAAGACAAGCATCAAGACGTCTGTATTGGCGCCAAGATGGTGGAATGAACTTTCCTCGGCTGTCCGAACATCTCGACAACGATCACTTAGATGATAATCGTGCATTTAACAATATGCATTATGTAGTTATGTATCAGCACCGAGTCTTGTTTCGATCAGTGCCATAACTTGATGGTACCTTTAGACTCCGAACCGATCTGCACCAGCAGAAGGAGCATAATGTTTTCCAAGGACAACCAAGCATTTGTGTCAGTCACTCTAGATACACTCTAAAAACAACACTAGGGTTAGGGTGTCTAGTGTCTAGTTAAGGACAACCCATTTTGTGTTACTTTTACATTGTGTTATCACATTTAATACAGGCAGTGTGGTCAGATTTTTTTGTTAACTCTTTCAAGTCTTGGCTTATTATTCATCTTAAAGCATGCTTTTTGGTAACTAATGTAAAACTAATAAAACATCATAGAATGTAGTTAGAAAAGTGATATGACATGAAATGTGTTAAAAATAGTAATAAAACAAAAAAAAGTATTTCTGCGAGTGTATTAAAAAATATATATGTAATGTAAAAAAAAAAAAGATTAAGATTTTGGCTATTTTGATATGTTGTAAAAATGTATTGGTAAAAAACACTTTGCTTACAAATGTTTTGTACAAATATGATTTATAAAATCACACGACCCATGTGAGCTGGTCACTGTAACGAGCTAAAAAACTGTCAAATTCACATGTAGTTCAGGTCAATATATTAGCAATTCATTCGATTCCTTATCAAGTTGGCATACAGAAGTTGAACATCAAGTCACTGAACGTTAGCGTTCATTGATTTACATCAAGTTCATTTAACAGAAAATCTGACTGTATTAAAAATGATAACACACTGTAAAAGGGACACAAAATGGGTTTAAGTAAACATTTGAACACATCTGTTTTTAGAGTGTAAAGAGCCAAGACACAACCGATATATAACCCATCACTTAGTGGGAAAAAAGTTTCTTTCTTTCCTCTATTATCAAAGAGACTGACAATCATATCAGAAAAGCCCTGTTTAACTAAACCTATTGGTGTCTGTTAAATTTGTCCTGACCCTATGAAATTATAAATCGGTCAAAACTTTTAGCTTCTTAAAATCAGTATCGCTGACAATATTTTAATGTTTTGAGACACTTGACCATGACAAAAAATAATAATAATAAAATCATCTGAGCAAGATGACAAACTCGGCTCTAAGTTTATTTGGTAAATGTTCAGACGTTCTCAAGTCTATGGGGAAAAACAGGAAGTTAAATCTTGCCCATTTGACTGGAGGTCTATGGAAGCCCTAGTATTAGAGGTGACACCGGCCACACTGTTGGCCGTTCACTATGGAAACCCTCAAGACGATCACAACATGACAGCAGTGTACGCAAAAGCAAAGCACATAAAAAAGAACCCAACTTCATGCTCTCTTCCGTCGCTAGACTACAAAAAGAATTCTCAAAAGACTTGCCAACTTATTTATTGTTTATTTCATTCTTATTTACCTCGGCCGTCAAAAGCGAAGTGACGGCAACAAAGGCACAAAAGTTTTTTAAAGAAGGCAAAAAGGACTTAAATTGGTTTCTTTGTGCCGCCACAAAAAAAAAAGATAGAAAAAAAGAAACCAAACAAATTAAAACCCAAATCTGAAAATTGCGGCGCAGTGCGTGCGTGTGTGTGTGTGTGTGTGTGTATGTGTGTGTGTGTGTGTGTGTTAATGAATGTATATCTACAGAGAGAGGGCGAGGCTGTTTGATTTGCCGGCGCTCTGTTTGAGGGGGGATTAGAGTTAGCCGACAGGCAGGCACTAAAGAAAGACAGAGACAGACAGAGCTGCACCATTAATTAAACACACACACACACACACACACACACACACACACCCGTGATCAACTCCACCGTCTCACACACACACCCCCCTGATCAGCTCCACCATCTCACACACACACACACCCGTGATCAACTCCACCATCTCACACACACACACACCCGTGATCAACTCCACCGTCTCACACACACACACCCCCCTGATCAGCTCCACCGTCTCACACACACACACACACACCCCTGATCAACTCCACCATCTCACACTCACACACCCCCCTGATCAACTCCACCGTCTCACACACACCCCCCTGATCA
>JAOUQW010000028.1:10340085-10350365 GCA_028565825.1 Olivaichthys viedmensis | reverse complement strand
AAAAAAATAAATAAATAAATATATAAAAATAAATATAAAAATATATAAAAAATAAATATAAAAATATATTAAAAAAAAAAAATGAAGGGGAAAATGGTACTAAACGGTACCTTTCCTTGTCGCTGGGGTGGTACCCTGAAGGGGTGGAACCCTCTTTTGTACGTATGCATCTTTGGGCTGGAAACGTGAATATAGGTGTACCTTTAAACATAATTAAAGGTACACAATTAGACCCTAAGGACCACTGCTGCACCTTTAATTCGCTTTTAGAGTAAAGCTTTAAAGGCGCACTACAAGCACCTTCCCAGGTAAAAGATGCACATTAAAGTTCAAGTTCAAGTTTTCTTTCTTCTGCTTTTTGTTTTGCTAAAGGTACAAGGTACAAGGGTAGAGTTTTAAGGGTACAAGGGTACAGTTTAGTACCCTTTTTTTTCTGCAGGGTGTAGATTAAACCAGGCGCGCAAAAACAAATCCGCATGTATTTCAAAGAAGCGTTGGATTGCGCATGAAATAAATCATACGAGTCAGCTCCATGGCCGGAATTCTTACGAATTTGCAGTCGTGGCACCGTGTCTGCTTTAACCCAGCTGAGGTGAAATGATATGCGAGATTACAGTGGGGGGAAAAAGCAAAGCGCGGCCGTTTCCAGCGTCTCCGCGCGATTATTCCGCAGGGACGCTCTAGACGTTATCGCGCGATGGGGGCGACATGTGCGCGCGCCGGGAAGCGCCAGATAGCGGGGCGGACAGAAGGCGCGCAGCTGGCACGGGTCCTGTTCCCCACAGATATCCCGGGACATCACGGGGGGATGAATCTTAACGGAACCAGAGCAGCATCTTTTACGTCCAATGACCATGGCCGAACGCGCGCCACACATTTGGAGAACTTTGTTGGTGTTGTAATGAACTGGACTGTAGTACACTGATCTAGGCTAATAGAATGGAGTGTCTTGTTGGTAAAGTGACTATTTGGCTGTTTGGAGAGGAGCTCAGCGTTTTGCATTCTTATTTAGTGAATTTGACTACTTTTCTTTATTTTTTTTACATAACAAATGCGCATGCCAAGTTGAAAGGTAGTGCAGAGTAGCCTCATTTCTTCAATAATAATAATAATAATACTATGCATGGACAATATAGCCTGCTTTATTTGCAATATAGCCGACTGTTTTATCTGCAACCGGGTTTGCATAACACAGGATATGAGAGAGAGAGAGAGAGAGAAAGAGAGAGAAAAACAATAGGAATGGGCTCACAAGTGTGAATTAGTATTTTGCCAATCTGGTCCGCTTTGGTTTTGTACAGGCCACAACAGGGAGCGAAGGACGGAGTTCATTTTATAGCCCATAGATCAGGCGAAGAGCGATGCTTCATGCCTTTCTGCAGAGTGATAGATGGATGGATCGCCGGCATCTATCACGGTTTTATGTTCGGAGTGTAAGAAGCGGATGAAATGTATGGCTAATAATATACATAAGCAGGGCACCGCAGAGCCGTACAGCCACAATACAAGGATGGATAGTGGGATGGATAGTTCATTATGGCTATCCCATACACTAGACATGCACACTACTGGAATTATGAGGCTAAATAAATGTTCTGTGTTCACACAGTTCGAACATTATAGCTTTATGGTTCACACACTTCACTGTGGCTATGGATGCATGTCAATTCGCATTGACTGGATAGGTATATCGCCGCACTTACAGGATTGAGCGGTGTCCAGTGTTCATACACTTCAGAGATATTGCGGATTTATGGTTCACACCCTTCGTTATGGCTTTGTGTCCAAAATCGCACACAATACCGTGACTTTACTGTGATTATGACTTTACGATTCGCACACTTAATAAGTGAACTGTATAGGCACTGGATATGTATATGACTGGAATTATGGGATTGAAATAGTAGGCCCAAATAGTCATAGCATTCATCAAATAGTAGATGAAAACTACAGCCAATCCAAATCCAGCATGTGAACACTGGACACCATTCAGTGTTGGTCATCAAGGTCAGCAAAATGATACATGTTAGTAAAGAAGCTTTTAACAGCACATAGGCCTATGCAATTAGGCCATACTTATCAGAATGTATTGAAATACATTTGTTTTTGCATAAAGTGCATCCAAATAGTGTTATACTAAGGTGAATTTTGATAGCTCGCAGGATAAATCTAAAGTTTAGAGGACGTAGGTGCGACTAGCTGCGGCATTATTTCACAGTATGTACAATGTTGAACAACATATTAACAAAGCCAGAAACATTGCACTTTGATGGAAGATGACTGAAAAACAAGAATTCTGTCTTTTAAGCGATTGATACTGATGTATCGTGCACAGTCCAGCCATGGACATGAGCAAAGCAAAAGGGTCACTTTTAATTTGAAGTCGTTTTTAATGATTCTTGTCACTCACAGTTGCAACAACAAAAAAACTAACTAGCTAGCTACTGTTAGCCAGTACTGTCCCTCCAAAATCACGTCGCACCACAACCGCCCAATTGTAGCCTAATATATTACATATTATGTTAAGGAAATGATGTGCATTAACTTTTGCATTACTGTATGTGCAGCAAAACCCCCCTAAAAATAAAGCACAAATGGACTAGGCATCATAAAATAGACCTATGTGGATTTCATACAGATGTTTTCCCGAAGCCGAAAGCCCTGTGGTACGCTTTGCTGTGCCTCTCTGCTGCTCTTATTCAATGCGCAGTAATCAAACAGGAGCTCCCACTGTTTGTTTTTGGATCCCACTTCATCCCATTAGCACGTGTTAATTGCTGCTAATTGGTCTTAACAAGATGAGATGGGAACCCAGCGGGGCCAGCCTCATTTGCAGGAAAACACAATTGATTAGCATTCGACAAATAAACCTATTCAGCGTAGGGTCGGCGCACATGGGCTTGTAATTTAGTTCAGGAAGTAATTCGTAGTCTATTATGGTCCATCGTGCACTCAGGGTCCAGCTTTTATAGGCCCTTAAATGTTAAAGGCAAATATGTTTAGGATAGAAAAACTCCACATATGCGTACCATCTTAGGTGTTTAGGTGAGTTAGAATTCAAATCAAGTCAATTCAATTCAATTTTATTTGTACAGCGCTTTTAACAATAGGCATTGGCACAAAGCAGCTTTACAGAAATCTGGATGTAGATCTAGATCCCTAATGAGCAAGCCAGAGGCGACAGTGGTGAGGAAAATCTCCCTGAGATGACATGAGAAAGAAACCTTGAGAGGAACCAGACTCAAAAGGGAACCCATCCTCTTCTGGGTGACACCCGATAGTTGGATTATAAATCATTACAGTAAACAGTCATATAGAGAAAAGACAAACAGCACTAATGTGTTGAAAGGATGTTTGGTATGAGCATATAGTAAATAAGAGTCCTGTGATGAGCACAAGATAGTCTTTATGATTACAGTTACAGTTCGTAGGAGGTATCCAGGAGGAACAGGGCAGGAGCAGAGCGTCAGGTAGGTCCGGAGGGCGAGACGAGTATAGCCCGGAGGAGACTTTAGTATGATGTTAGGTGTGAGAGATTCTAATGGTGGTTAGTGGGCTAAAGAGACGAGTAGAGACAGAAAAAGGCAACGAGAGAAGCACCAAGCACCTACAATCACGCAGGCACCTTTGAGTAAGATGTGATAAAGGGGAGGATAAAGATGTTTCGTGTCAGTTTCATGCGTTTGTCAATCTCTTTTCATGCCACGTTCTGTTCATGTGGCTACCATTAGTCATCTCAGTCATCTCCTGTCCACAGAAAACTCTCTTTGTCTTTCAAATGACAAGAGTATTCTTCACTTATATTCAGCTTCTTCACTTCTGACACCATATCATCCGGGCATCTATACAATTAGCTTGTTGCCTTCAATCAACTGCTATGAGACCAGCCCTAAAAGACATTAGATCTGTTTATTTGGCACTCCTTTTATCCAAACAACTTACAAGCGAGGTGGAATAATAGCTAAGCATAAAGCTGAGCAATTACAGGTTAAGGGCCTTGCTTATGGGCTCAACAGTGGCTCTCTGCACTGGGTTCTTCGGGGGTTCTTTGGATGGTTACCTATGGACCTGGCTTTCTAAAGGGGTTCCAATTGGAACCGTTTCTGAAAGGGAAACTCTCTGTTGTAGGATTTTACATTGAACCTGTAAATGTTTCCCCAGAGGGACAAATCAAGGAACTCTAGATGGAACATTTTTTTCATTTAGAGAGTAGGATTTTAACTCATGTAACCTTAACCGCTGAGCTACCACTTCTCAGTTGTATAAAAAAATATTTTTATATATATTTTTATGTTTTTAAATATACTTTATGTAAATGTAGTTAGAGTTTAGATATACTATTTAAATAGAGTTTAAATAGAGAGCGGTCTTGATGTGATGTCATTTTGAATGGGACGTAGTGGTTCAGTGATCAGCTAAAGTTAGATAAATCTTTTTTTTTTTCAACTGTAAGCCACAAGCGACATTAAGAAAATAGTGAGGCCAAAGTCTGGTTTAATAAGTAGCAGTTCCTCCATTTTTTTCTTCTTTTCAGAAAGAACGGACTACAGCTTTCCAAGGCTGTGGGGTTAAAGTTCACCTAGATGAACTTGGCACAAAGCAAAACTAACCACACAGGAAGTTAATTCTTTTTTTGTGTGTGTTCTTGCATCCTTTTTCCTAACTAAATTGTTTTTGTTTTGTTGCTTGCCAGGCAAATTTTATTCACGTTCAGTCTGAAAAAAGGGTTTCTCAGGGGTTCTACATTCGACCGTTATGAGTTCCCAAGAGGGGCAAACTGAAGAACCCTTGGGTTCTAGATTGAACAGTTTTTTAAAGAGTGTGGAGTGATTCTGATTCTAAATTCCCCTGTTTATTTTTGTCCACATCTATACACGTCTATACTCCCCAAGTTATTTCAGTTTTTTGAAAAGTCATGCTAGTGTTAGCAGCACCGCTTAACTATTACTTAAAATGTTTCTGTGTTTAGACCTTGCCTGCCTCTTCTTGTCTTCTTCTCTTCTTTATCATTAGGTTAATGCGAATCTCTAATGTCATGTTCTGTTCTGTTATGAACGTATCTTTTAGTTTTAACTACATCGCATGGTGAATCTCCCTAAAAAGGGATAAGTCACTTGCATCCAACCACTTCTGCTGCTCCAAAATTACAGGTATATGCCTGGACATTCAGAAATCATCTTGATGCAGAAGCTCTGAAACTCAGTAAGCTTTTATCTTTCCTTAGTGCCTGCCTGCGTCGTCACACCATCCAAGAGAGGACCCCATTCCAGCAGCAACCCAGGAGAAGAGCACAAGCTTAGCTGTAATCCGTACTGACATGCTCTCTCTCAGACCTGCCAATGGCCCATGGATTTATCTCATTTGATGATGTGGCTATGTCAAGCCGCCATGCTCGAATCCGCCGTGGCATTGTCTTGCTGTTGAATGTCTGAAGTCGTATATGCGCCATGCAAAATTAGTGCGACACATTCAAACAGTGTAGCACTTGCACCATTCCACAGTGGAGAGCTCAATGGGTGATACGCTAAAGCTCAAAGTTGGCAGCTAAGAGACTGCACAGGCCAGTAAATAAAGAAACAGAAACACAACTGGAAAAGCAAGTCCAATTCCTGTGAAAACAAGTGAGCCAAGTAAACTTAAAGAATAAACACACTGAGTCAAGACCAGCCCTGGTGTGCTCAGAAGGCTGAGAGCAAGAGAGAGAAAGAGAGAGAGAGAGAGAGAGAGAGTGAGAGAGAGAGCGAGAGAGAGAGAGAGAGAGAGAGAGAGAAGGAAAGGTCCCTCGAGATCTAGCGCCCAGAGCATGTTGATGATGGAGATTGATGCATGTGCCTTCGCAGACGGGCCCAGACGCTGGGCGAAATTAAAAGGCTATTTTCCTGGGGTTGTAAAAGGACAGAATGGCGCAGAGGGAGATCCCCCTCTTGTCCCCTTCCCCCATGTACCTCTTTAGTGTCATCATACCCTCAGGGACGAAAGCCGTTACATGCCTTTCACTCTCTTTTCTCACTTTCTCTCTCTCTCTCTCTCTCTCTCTCTCTCTCTCTCTCTATCTGCATGACCAGTCACATATGCAGAAACACACAATATGCAGCAAGACAGACAAGCGCGTAAAGTGAGCGCTAGAGCAAAGCTAATCTGTCTGCCACATCACAGAGAGAGAACAATCCTTTGTATGGTCATCCACTCATGGACAAATATACACATTCAGATTGAGGAAGTGTATAGCGGGGGTTACATTACATGACTTTTACTCTGATTATAGTCATGGTTTGCAACCAGGCTGAGTCTGTGTTGGCCTGCAGATTTTTTAGGAAGTCGACGACTCCAGGGACTTTAATTTCTTGCCTCCTAATGAAGTTTTAGCCCAGTCGGAGCGAGTTGGGGTGTATCAAACATGTTTGATTTTTACGACCAAACTCTCAAATCTGAACCGATTCCGCCAATAGCTGAAACAAAATTGAGAGCACGGAACAAAGTGAATACAGGAAGTAGATAAAGTAAAAACGGCGAACAGGGCAGCGAATGTCTCGCAAGCCAGACTAGCTTAGGCTAGAGAGTCTGGTGCTTTTCGTCACTAAACGTGGCCAAGAACTGTCTACTTTCAAAGGAAGAGTTCATTTGATTGACATTGCAGACGACCAACCACAGACGGTTTCCCATAGCACGTCGGGAAAAACATGCTAGGGCAGGAGTCTCCAATCTTATTCCCAAAAAGTCGTTGAAAATTTACAAATGTTAAGGGTTAGGAGTGGGGTTAGCGTTTGTAACAACTTCATATGAAACCAAACAATATCCAACCACATCATCCTCCCTCGTTCGAATTTGTACAAATGTTTCACGAGTCCAGGTCCAAATGTGAATCCCTGTGACAACCCCATGAACAGGGTAATTAGCTGAGTTGCCTTGAACCAATCAGGTCAGACCTCTATGTTTGGTTTGCTATTTCCGTTTTTCTACTAACGGGAAAGTTTTCATGCGAGTTTGGTGTGTTCTACAGTTGTTTAGTACATTTTTCCCAATTTTTCGGTTGCCATAAAAATCTACAAAAATCAGTTGGAAAGCCCCTTTAGAATCTGCTAGAATTTAAAAAGCTGCATAGTGTATCCAAGACTTGAGATGAATATGTAATGTGACGTCTATTGTCATTTGTCTACATTTGTCCTGGTCCCTGATTTGACCTCTGAATATACGTCTTTTTTGGTTTGTATTAGGTTTGTTGTCTTATATAAGACCACAATAGTCGCCTTTTCTACGTTATCGAAAAAGACGTATTACAAACTTTTACTGTGCCTGAAATTTTTTTAACGTGCTCACTGGGAATACAGAGAGAGAAAAAGCTCTATCCTAACATTCTTTACTAGGAACCAGCGAGCCGTCCACATCCACCAACACACACACACAAATTACTTTCCAAAGATCTATCCTTCTTCACGTCTGTTTCATTTCCCGACTCCCCACAGACAGAGCCGCAGCAGACGCAGTGTCCGCCGGCTGTGACCGGCTAGTCTCTAACTACACTCCACTCACTCACTTATTGGGACATAATTTGCAGATCATTTATCCTCAATCTGAATTTAATTGACCGGGAGAGCCGAGTTGCAGACCCGGGGCCCTGGAGCCCGAGCCGTGCCTCGAGCAGTTGGCAGAGAATAGGAGCGGAGTGGCAGACTGCGCGGAGGAGGGGATGCGTCAAAGAAACACACACACAATCGCACACGGACGCGGGGGTCAGACCTTTGTCAAGTGGGGAGTGGCGGCCAGCTGAGATGCTTTGTGTGGGTCTAACAGTCGTTGCAAGTGCTTCTGGATTGGTGTCTGTGTGTGTGTGTCGGCACGGTTGACTAAACCAGGAGGCAATGACGGCAGTCCAAAGACACATGTGTCTCAGGATACACGCCCTCACTTTCCCTACCAAATCTTTCTTCATATTTCATCATGCACTTCTTTAATACATTTTTTGTTCAGTTGCACACCTTCATAGGCCCTCAGAATGGTAAGGCCATTTTTAGAACAAAATGAAATAAAAAAGGCTAGAAAATACGAATGTACCATCCGACGTAGATACCTAGTTTCTTTATAATTTGTTATAGAGAGAACATTCAGTATCAAAACCGACAGGTTCCAAAAAGGTGAGGCTGCAATGTCACAAAAATATAAAAAATGTTCTTTTAATGCTTTAAAAACGTGTGAAAATGGTTTGCTTCACAATGTTCTTAGAATGTTTTTCACGCGACGTTCCCAGTTAGACCTAAACAAGATTATGGAAACGTTTAACGTTCCTACAACTAAAATGTTGCAGCAGTGTTGAAGTAACGTTTATAAATGTTACATAAAAATATTCTCAGAACATACAGATTGAAAATTCTACACTCTTAGAAAAAAGGTTTCATCTAGCACCCTAAAGGTTTCTTCAGTTGGTCCCTCTGATGAACCCTTAAAGGCTTTATGTAGAACCCAACAAGAAGTTGAATCTCCTTAGAAAACTAGAACCGTTAGCCATCCAAAGAACCCTTGACGAACCCTTTTCCCTTAGAGTGTGGGAATGAAACAGTCCTAGAACCATAATGTTCAGAAAATGTTCTTCTAACCTAAAACTGTTAACCGGGTACACTCTGAGAAAAAAAAGGGTTCTTTAAGGGGTTTTTGTATAGTCAAGGATTCTTAGCTTCCTGAAAGGGTTCTACTTGGAACCCTCTCTGATAGTGAAAGTCTCTGTTGTCGGTGATCTACATAGAACCTTTAAGGGGTTTCCCATGGGACACACCGAAGAACCCCTAAGTGTTCCTGTTTTAACCTTGTTTTTTCTAAGCGTAGACTTTAGAAGGTCAGTTATAAGAGATAGACTTTACTTTGATGTTTCCTAAGAGAAAACTCTTAGAAAATAAGGTTCCATCTAGCACCCTAAAGGGTTCTTCAGTTTGTCCCTTTGGTAGGTTTTATACAGAACCCTACAACAGAGGGATTTCCTTTCTGAAAGGGTTCAAAGTATGGAGCTAGGAACCCTTAACTACATGAAGAACCCTTCAGGAACCCTTTTTTTTTCTAAGTGTATACCTTTACATGTACAAAATAATCTCATAACTGCCGATTTAAGCTGAAAAGGAAGACTTCGGTATTACATGAGTCAGTCAATCAGTCAGTCAGTCGATAATTTTCTTTCTAATTACATGATGTTTGCATCTCTGTAGTTACCTTGCAACCTGCCAATAAACCCACCAAGAAAAAACGATACAATGTAAAATTCAAACTCCCTCATGTTTTTTTTTTAACATGGAGTTGTTTCACTGGAAAATATTTATGTGGGAATGTTTATGGTTGCAAATGGCACATAACGCTGTCCTTCCCATTAAGTTGTGGAATGTGGAAACTGAAAGTTTAATGGTATACATCTGCTGAATAAGCAGGATTTCTTGAAACCTAATAAAGGCTTTAATCAGATATAGGATATCGTAGTGTGCTGTTTACATGACCGCTTGAATAATCTGGTAACTGCTGAAATCAGATCATGATTGTATTATTAGTGTACATGTTAACACACTTATTAACTAATCTTACCATGTTTCATTAAAAAAAAAAAAAACAGCACTCAGATGGTCAGAAGAGAACAAAGCAGCAGTGTTTTGCCTTGATATCTCAGATTCTTTCAGGAAAAAATCTCTCCCTGAAAAAGGGTAGCAGCAGAAACAGTAATCGGCACCATTTTCTGAGAGGTTGTGACCCCTAGCACAGAGATAGCCCCTGCTCTCTCTCTCTCACTCTCTCGATGCTTATCAGCCCCTAGTTCCAGAGAGAGCAGTGGGATCAATCAGTCCTCCCCTCCTCTGCTGCTGAAATGGTCTACAGCACATTCAGCGGGAGGACGAGTGTAAAGAGACACACACAGATCACCTTCTTTAAATCACATGTACTTTACTGCAGCCCACCACACACAGTCTTTTATAAAGATGACAAGTGTGTGTCCAGTTGTTATAACATTTATTATGCTGTTTATGGCTACACCTAGTAAATCCAAGTAATCCATTAAAAAAATAACTATCATTTGATTATACATATTTGTAATCTTGATTTCAAAACCCTGATTTTTATAATCAGATTTGTAGTAATTGTTCATCAAATGTTATAAACACACGATATTCAAGCTACACAGGCTGCCTATGAAGTTCCACATAATCTACAAAGTCCTACTTATGTTCTAAATGGTTTAGCTCCGGCATATCTTGCTGATCTTCTGAAGCAGTACAGCCCATCCCGAGCGCTTCGCTCAGCTGAGGCAGGTC
>JAOUQW010000028.1:10318305-10328305 GCA_028565825.1 Olivaichthys viedmensis | reverse complement strand
CTCTTTTAGCCACCCCGTCATTAATTGGTCACAGTTAGAAAGGGAACGTCAACACGGCCGCCATTATCGGCTCTTAATCTTCGCAGGAGCTGGAGGTCTTCACGCGGGCGTTGAAGGTTTTTTTCGCAGATCACTTTGGGCCTGTCAAAACAGGAAGTCAGCGCAGAGTTATCTCTGGACATGCCAGTACAGAGGGATTTCATACCCAACTTTGAAATATTCAAGTTTCCTCTAGCCGCTGAAGAAGAAACACAGAGATTATTTGATTTTTAACTAAAAAGAAGACAACTCCCGGGAATGAGGGATATAAAAACTGATAAGAAAGCCTAGATTGGTAGGGTCCAGAAGTCTCAAGAACTTCCACCATCAAGAACTGTTTTTATTTCACTGGTCTGTGATAAAACAAAGTTTTGTAAAATTTATCATACATAATTCTTCACTTACATAAGTCAAAAGAAGTTACGGATAGTAATTTGAATGAAATATACATCAATTTGAAAAAATATAGCAAATAGAGTGTGAACAGGATATTCAGATACATTTCAGCTTCATACTAAGATTTCAAAAATAGCTTAATAATTAAGAGTTTTCAGTTTAAAATAATGCATTCTTAAGTAATAAACATCAGCTAGGTAAAATGTTTGTATTAGTTGTTAATAACTAATAAAATGAAACCGACTCTTGGCAGCGGTCTCAGACCTTTGGACCCTACTGATCAAATGGATGGAAAATGGTGGCTAGATCCACCTGTTATTTGTTAAGCCGTGGCCGCCAGAACAACTAACCCAAGGTATGAAGGGTGTTAATGGAACAGCTGATCCTCTACGTTGACCTCAGCCCTCTACCCATGGTTTTTGTTCGGAAGCTTCGCCCTCTCCAGCTTGGGACTGAGACATATGTGGCTGATGAAACCTGGCCAATGCAGCCACACCAATCCAGCCTGAGGGTCCTCCAGAGCCTGCCGAGCCTCCAGGCCTCTTATTCAGGCCCTCAATGCATCACCCAGTGGGGGAGAGCCGGAGCACAGCATCCCTCCTTTTAACACACTCGTCCATCCCTGTGAGGTTCCCCACAAAAATGCTTTTGAGTCACCATCAGCGATTAAGTCGTCCCTGGTTTTCCAACATCTTAACCCTTTTGTTCTGTCAGGGTATGAATGTACCACTTTCAATTTATACCACAAGTGGAACAAATACTGAAAATGTTTATGTACATGGCTTAATTTCAAACTTATTTTTTAAAAATTATGTCTGTATTACAGCGGTACAGCACTGTGCAAAAGTCAGAGAGCACCCTTTTATTTATTCAGTTTTCAATCAAATGGCCAATCAGTATTTACTGTTAATTATTTGGTGGTAAACAATAATGATGGGAAAATGTCCAGTACATTCATTCCTTTTTCAGTCAAACAGCCGTGCAGTAACACAATATTACCTTTCTGGTGTCAGACAATAATCCTGTGAATGTGGATTTAATACATATTTAACACAGAAGCCTCCAACACTAAGTCTAACAGTTTTATCACTTATTTATGCAAATGAACTCCACTGGTGTGATGAAATTGGATGAATAGAATTAGCGGCAGGGTGAAACAAAAGTTCAAAATTACAAATGAAATATTTACAGATTTCATTCTGTAACTTAGTGTTGAAGACGTTTTGTGTGATTTTCTGTTAAATACATTTTCCCATCATTATTGTTTGCCATCAACTCATTAACAATAAGTACTGAACAGCCATTTGATTGAAAACTGAATAAACAAAAAGGGTGCTCTCTGACTTTTGCACAGTGCTGTATGTACAGTTTTTTGATGTGAGAACAAGAAGGTGAAATAAAAGTGTTACAAATGGTGAACCAAAATGGTGATTTAATGTGCACACACACTGTCACGTGCGTGGCTGTTCGTGTGACCCAGCGTGGCGGTCGCCACGTGCGCGACATGTGTTTGTGTATGTGTGTGTCTAGTCCCGCCCTGTAGTGTCAGTCTTTGTTCCTGTCATGTCATTCGTAGTATGTCTGTAAATGTCTAGCTTAAATAAAAGTGATGTTGGTCAGCGGCTTTGCATCTGTGTCTTTCACCGGCAACCCGGAAAAGCGTGACACACACCTGACAGAACATTTGTGTGTCAATTTCCATAAATATTGTTTTATACTGCTCATAACTGAGATATTTTGGGTATTTTGGAATAAATTTTACAATTGTCTTGCTATAAAATCAATTGCTAATCAGTGAACAGTACAGAACGGTTTAAGCAGTTGATAAGAGCTGGTTCACTTAAATATATCTTTTTTTAAATATGTGGTTAAAAGCCACAGTTTTGATACTAACCAATTAAAAAATTATACAATTTTGTGCGTGCTTTCAAGATATTTTCAGTTCGAAACAGTTAACTTTGTTAACCCCTTAAAGATCCCAGCCTATTACTCAGTTATTAATATTATTCAGTAACTGCTATAAATTATTCAGTAAGTACAGTGAAACTAATAGGAATGGTATGTAGTAATGAAAGTAAGGAATGTAAGGCTGGACCCGCCGACGGCTCCTGTGAGTTAACTTCAGTCCCGGTATAACAAAATGTTTGTTTGCATTCTTTCTGTAAGGCAAGCATTTTGTATCCATTTGGAACTGAATATCACATGGATACTTTGTTTAACACTCGTTATCAGAGAGAACAGTTTTTCTGGCCATCTGTTCAGTGAGGCAACTGGGAATCCGTTCATTTCTGTCAGAATATGGTGTTGTTTTGATTATATTTCCTATGCCATACACTACTTTTGCAGTGGTTATTAAATTTCTTACATAGTAGACCACTTAAATTAAACACATGGACAGGATTTGGCAAGTGGGCCTTCTATTGAACATCGCTGATTTAACATCACCAGTGTTAAAGTGACAGGGCTTTTACACTAGCAAACTCATCTGAGGGTCTGTCAATTCTGCAACTCAAACTCACATTGCCCAACATGACATTGAACAAAGCCGTATCTTGATAAATGATCAGTGATTTCCCTAATTAGTTGTTATTTTACTGAAGAGTAAAAGTGAAAGTAAAAAAATAAAAAAATAAATTACTATCTTGTACACTTGGTTTATTCTTTTGCATATAGATTTTATATTTACCTTCTTTTATGTATATAGATTTCATATTTTGAATGTTTCAACTCGGTGAGTTGAAATTCAATCTTGTTGTACAATGACAATAAAGGTATTGTATTGTATTTTGTTCTTTATTTAGGCATTATTATTATTGTATTTTGTTCTTTATTTTAGGCATTATTTCTTGATGGGAGTAAGCTAACCATGAGAATTACCACAAAGTCACCAGGAAAGAATGAATTCTGGCTGTACGTTCACACTAGCAAAGCCACAAAACCGTCAGGGCGACTCATTTTCGCCATTTCTGCAAATCAGTCACATTTTTGACAGCGCTGACTAGCCAGGCCAGGGCACAAAGCAGTATATCTGCTAGAGAACTTCTCAACATTATGCAAATTAGCAGCATAATGTTTTACTGAATGTGTAAAGTGATCAAAAAGAGAAAAAAAAGGTATTTTGCTAGCTGGAAGGACAAACTGCTCTGTTTGTTCCAATCATATTCAATTTGAGTTAATTGTGGAAATTAGCAAAAATGCAAAAATTTGGTTTTATGTTTGGCCTATGCGTTTTTATTTCTGGCACAGTTTCGTTTGGTATAGTCCAATTATGAGATTTCCCCACAATAAAACTATATGCCAACATTCATATAAATATATTAATGATCTGAAGCATGAAGTTAATATTGTCTTAATTAAAAGTCCATTTGGTCGGTGGAATTAAAGCTTAATTCCATAAGCTGAAGTAAGTTACTTTTAAAGAGTCTACAAATTGCTTACAAATGAATGGTAGAAGTCTATCACCGGAGCCCTAATAGAGCCGCGTAATTACTTTGAAAAGTAAATTATCTTTTACAGGGCAGTTATCAAAAGTTATCTGGCCGGGGCCGGCGATTATTAAAGCCTTAATCAAATATGGATGGTCATTTGTTAATTGAATTATTCCAGACCATCAGAGAGCGTTGGGAAAGTGAAAGATGAGGAGGGAAGAGGAAGGGCGAGAGACAAGTAATAGATATGACCGTATATCCAGCGGATATGACTGTAGATGGATCAGACTTAGTGTTAAAGATAAAATGTGGGTATTACAGAAAAACCAAAAGTGGTATGACTCTCTGTCCTATATAGTAGCATCCAAAAATCTGAGTCAATTACCAATAATGATTTTCATTTAGCTGTTTATAAAGAAATAATAGAATATTGTGAAATTATATTTCTCAAACGAAATTCCATCATTCTTCACTAATGTAATTTGAAAGAAAGTTTGTTCTTATAGATTGAAATCATTGGGGACAATAGAAGAGTGTATTAACTGAGGCAACAACAATTAACACTGAGCGTTAAATGTGTTAACATTTTAATGAGATATACGGTGTCACAACACAACACATTTAAAAAAGTGAAGCAAATGGAGTACTGAACTGAAATATATCTGAATGTCATGTTTGTATTTCCAATTTCAAATGGTGACACATGGATGCCCCCCTAACACTAGATTTGCATTTCCTGAAGGAAATACACAGTGCTTGCAAGGAGCTGGAAGTGATGGAGGGATGAAAGAAAGGAAGGAAGGAAGGAAGAACAAAATAAGCAAGACAAAGAGAGAGAGAGAAAGAATGGAAGAAGAGAAAGAAAAACAGGAAAAAGACAGGGAGAATGTGACATTGAGACAAACTAAGAACGAAAGAAAGTGAGAGAAACAGAGTGAGAGGAAAAAATCTAAGAGAAGAGACAAAGATTTCTCAAACAGCTGAAAACATACAGTATATTTCTCCCAGTTTTAAATCAAATACTCGTTAATAATAATAAGCATCAACTAAGTACATTTTTTGACAAATGACAAAATAAAATCAGCACTGCAGTGAAGTACTTGATAAGAAGAACGGTGTAAAATGACCAAAAAGGTGTAGATCATCTTTGCATTAGTAGCATAAATCAATCCCCCGCAAAAAACACTGCAACTCGGAATACCGGGCTGAGTCATTACTCTCCTTCAACAGCCATTGAATCCAAGACAGGTGTTGAGTTCTATGCCTCCCTCTCAAACACTGCCACCCAACACACACACACACACTGAAGAGGAGAAAATGAAAGATGATTGGGCAGTGCTTCAGTTGAGTGGCAAACACACTGTCAGCTCCGTGGTTCCGCACTCACACTTGGAGTGCACACTTTGAATAAGAGGCCGGCATTGAGATAGATTGAGATGGAAAACCTCTGAAACAACATTTCACTCCACGGCCTCTGCTTTTTCCTTACCTCAAATGTAGTCGATCGGCCAAAACATGTTTTTTTTTTAAATTTTGCACTGGAGGTTAATGGGAGTCACCCAAAATCTTTTAAAATCTGCCACAAACTGCATCCAGTTCTTCAGTGATGTCACACAGATGTGATGTCGTGGTTTAGGACACAGCGTGACTTACTGTCATCTATAAACATGAACAAAACTTTACAGTGTAACAACACTGTAACGTTACAGCAGGTAGACATCTTGGACAACCGGAATCACTTTTTATCCTTAGCGCAATTTGGTATCATTCCACGCAAGATGACAAGAGCATTGTTTGAATTCAACCTACCTCAAAGGGTCTATTTGGGTCTATATGTATCTATGGAAAAGATTTTGGGTGAGATAGACTTCCATTACTTGTTAGCTACATCAGCCTCGTAGCTCCAGTGCAAATTTCGGACACCAAACAAGTCATGGCTGATCGACTCACTACATTCGGGATAAATGGAAAATTGTGTACATATGATTTTTCATTGAACCGTTTCTTTAAATACAGATACCAAGTCCAGTATCAAGAAATGTTTTTATTCCATCAGTTATGAAAAAGCGAGACAAACTTCCATTTTCCATTTTATTCAGTTTTTCAAACAACCAAAAAAAATAAAACTTTGCATTGATGGTTAATGAAATAACTAATGAAATAATAACAGTTCTTGGTAGTGGACTTAGACTTTTGGGACTAGCCACAATTCTAAGGGCGTTTCCTTTCCTTTGCAGGGGATGTTTCTAACATTTTATGATTTTATCGAACACCAGACATGGCACTATGTGTGTGTGTATGTCATATTATTATGTGTATTTTTCTCTCCACCTTGTTATTCTGTCACGTTTGCAGTCCAGCCAGTTTCGCCTTGGATACACAGTTTGTCCAAATCTTGCCTGGCGATGCAGATGTAACATTTGTCTTGTCAATAAAAACTATTTGCTGCGCATTGATTAGCTGTAGACCTAAGGGTGTGCGTGTGGTGTTTGTGTGGGGGGGTTTGAGGCTGAGGGCTTCAGGGCTTCCTGACAGAAAGAGAGAGTAAGAAAGGCAGAGAAAGAAACAGAGAGAAAGACGGATTGTGTATGTCTGACAAGAGCTGATTCACCAAACACAGATCGTGTAACCGGTCCATGCTGACTGGCAGGAGGATGCTGTGTGTGTGCGTGCGTGTGTGTGTGTGTGTGTGTGTGTGTGTGTGTGTGCTGCACAGGGCTGATACTACACTCTGGAGATTCCTCAGATAAGAGAGCTGCTGTTCTCCCCCTTCACACCACAGCTCCCCTGAGAGTGACAGGGACAATGCTGCATGGTGTGTATGTGTGTGTGTGTGTGTGTGTGTGTGTGTGTGTGTGTGTGCGTGTGGAACAGTTGAGGAACAGCAAGGGGGCAATGTGAGGATTTAGAAAGCTTAGTCCATTGTGTAGTTTTACTGCATTTCTTTTTTTTTGTCATAAATCAGCAGTTACATGTTAGTGAATAAGTGCAGAACCTATTTGTTGAAGGAATAATCCGATGACGTAATGGAAGTCTATCTCACCCAAAATCTTTTCCTTAGATATCCACCTCAAACCACATCCAGTTCTTCAGTTATGTCACACAGACGTGCTGATGTGGTTTAGGACCCAGCGTGACTTACTGTAATCTGTAAATGCAAAACTTCATCGTGTAGCTTAACACTGTAATGTTATAAAGGCAGCCATCTTGGATAACCGGAACCACTTTTTCTAAAAAACTAAGATTTCGAAGATATTTTTATTTCTTTCCTATTTATTACTATTTAAGGAGGACAAATAAAACAGTTGGTAAATTAGACTTTAACATCCAATTAGCTATTTGTTACGCCTATTGTGACGTAATCTATAACATTATTGATACTGTATTGATATATCGCCCAGCCCAGGTGGAGTTGGTTTACAACACAGACACACATTCATCCCAAAGTATGAAGGTGGAATCATACCGTAAAGTTTCACTTTGAAATTAAATTTGCACATAATGACAATCCCCGCTATTTTACAAAATTGTTTATTTAAATGAGGTACATGAAGTATATGAAGATTTGGGCTTGTATTTAGAGAAATGGTTTTGGGTGAGTTAGACTTCCATTACTTTTTTAGCGAAATTAGCCCTGTAGCTTTAGTGCAAAACTAAAGAAGCGAACATTGAACACCAAATAAGTCTTGGTTGATCAACTATATTAGAAGTGGACCATTTTGGAAATTAAATTTTCCACCAAACTATTTTTTGAAACCCATAATAATCATGGATTTATAAATGCTGTATATATAGTTTCCTACAATTTGGGCTTTTAATGCAATTAACGTAATTGTGACTGGTTGAGCACTAGCATGTGCTCTTCTTAAAGCATGGTGTGATGTGCTTTACAGAAAAGAGGCAAAAATGTCTAGTGTGTTTCAGCTAACTCCTTTCGTTCATTTTTAATCGAACCATCATCCTACACCATACAGTGATCTTGGCCTCTCGGCATGATGGCTTGCACCTTCAAACACATCATTATGTAGACATCATGCTAAGATCCCTGCATCTCCATCAATCAATAGCAGGCCTGCGATCTATAACATGCCCATTATCACTTCTGATTAAAAGCGCCATGGGAAAATGTCCGTCTCGGCCCGATTTGACAGGGCGTAATAGAACGGAGAGCATTCAAGGAGAGCGAGAGGACGGCGCTGATAGCTAGCATGACTAGCGTGATGCAAACGGCCTTGCCTGCTCAACTGCATTACTTAAGAGAAGTGACAAAAGCAACCCACGGGTTTCTGATGCATGAAGAGGAGCGCGATACGTCTCGATCCACAATCATACATAAAAGCCACGGTAGTTAAAAGCGGTGGCCTGCCCTTGGCCCATGGCTCTTCTCATTCATCTGCGTATTAATAAAGACAGGCCAATTCCTCCCCTTAACTCGGCAAGTGCCCGCAAAATGAGCAGCTGACTTTGAATTTAGAGTGTTCATTAATAGGATATTATGGCCGATTGTGAAGTGAAAGGGGGGGGCTGGGGACGAGGGCAACGTCTGACATGAGTGTTAGAGATTTTCTTAAATAGGTGTGGAGGAGGTGGAACATCAGAACACATACGTAAACCATATGTCTTATGTTTTCTGTCCAATCCTAATAAATCCAAAGAGGTGTACACTAGGCGTGTTAAGCAATCTGTTATGACTTATTTTTGGAAATGTGTTGCATACATTGTGTTACACTATGGTGCAAAAGTCAGAGTCCAATACCAAGAACTGTATGTTTTAAAAAGTCATACTATTTTGTCATATTATATTTCTTAAGAAATATTACATTATTCTTTACTAATATAAATAAAGGGATAATAATGCATAATAGATAGAGAACTATACTAATCAAGTCAATATCAGATATCAGACACTGTTTTGGGAGCCTAAAAATGTGTTACCATTTGAAAAAATGAAGCAAATAACTCATGAACTGGATATTAAGATACATTTTAATTTCATACAACGATGTCTCAAACAGCTAAAAAAAAATAAAAAATTATTCACCTCAGTTTTATATAATGCATTATTTTATAATTGAATTAAAAAAAAACTCCTGGACATTGTTTGGACCCTACTGCGGTGGTTCTCAATTGTGGGTTCTGGGGATCTGGAGATATAGCCAAGGGTCCGCAATTATTCTATTATTATAATGTTAATGGTGGAGATTAACACTCCTAAATAACAACAATCAAGGTGTCTGGTTAGAAAGGATTCAATGACTTTGAGCATCTTGGACGTGACGTAAAATGCTATTTGTATCGAGAACTTCTAGTAAGAACACTAACCAAACAGGAATTCTGGGACAGCGTGCAGGAGCTATGTGGTAATAGCCCGAGCTAATGCATCTTCAGAGGCACACACACCTGTTCAACCCTTAAAACATTAGCACTCAGATTAAAAACTGAGATAAGTTTTATCAGTCGCACACAGCTGTAAGGACGCTATCAGATTTTGGGGGGATTTGCCCACGTTGCACGACGTCTACCATGGGCCAATTCAAAGCCACGCTTGATTTCCCTTTAACTTCCACCGATAGAGTCTGGGACTAGAAAGCAAAGCAAGCACATTTCTAAAGTGCACTGAGACTCTCTGGTAATTACACGGCTAGAAACAATCCGGCATAAGAGAACCCTAACTGGAGCATGTATTCTCTCCTCATGGTATTGTGGCAGCATGATATTGTGGAAATCAGCTGCAATGTGCTACAATCTGATTTCCTTACAGAAAGTCCCAAAGTCTGTGTCCACTACCATTAACTGTTTTTAATACATCAGTTAGGAAATAATAATAATTGTACTACTTTAACATAAGTGACACTATTGCCGCATTCAACCGTTCACAGTGTTTACAGAAGACTCCGTATAAATGGCCCACTCCTGAGGTACACATACGAGGAATTTGTCTTGGAGTGCACATGTAACATACTAGACAGACAACACTGGACAATTTCCAAGCATGTAAGAGGTACAAGAAATGGATAAGAGGGTAAAACTAACCTCAAATAAATAAGATAAATAGTATGAGCTACAGGAGTACAATGGAGTAGAGGTATGAAAGAATCTTGTAAGAATCTATGTACATATGTGCAAGATGTGCAAAA
>JAOUQW010000028.1:10286740-10297607 GCA_028565825.1 Olivaichthys viedmensis | reverse complement strand
TGAAGCTGCTGGTCTGTATCTGCATGATTTTATGCATTGTGCTGCTGCCACACGATTGGCTGATTAGATAATTGCATTAATGAGAAGGTGGACATGTTCCTAATAAAGTGCTCAGTGAGTGTTATATACATATATTTGGATTGTTTTTATTACTTTACTTTAATTTACTTTATTTAGATTTCTAGTTAGCCAATTAGCATGCTAAAATCTTCTCCCTAATACACCCGCCTCTCCTCAGACAGACATATTAGCTTACCTTCAAAGCTGTAAACGTCAGTCTATAGCCTACATAGCGTTGTGAAGCCACTTAGCTGCCATACTGTTCTTCTCTGTCCTCGCTGTTAAATGAACAGTTGTCTATAAGGACAAGATGTAACATATTCCCAAAAAATGCAAAAGGTGTGCCGTGTTTTCCTGAAACAACAACCAATTTAAGTGCTGTGACAAGACATTTCATCCATTTAAAAGTGTAAAATAAAGGGCATGTATTGTGTGGTGTTACCTGAAAAATCATTTGCCAACTTAACTATCCAGCTAAGCAATTTTCTTTGCAAACACAAGGGTCATTCTACAATTAGTGGTACATTTGACACCAACCAAAAGGTACAAAAACATAAGTTTTTTTTTAATGATAGATCAATTAGTTTTCTAAGTACTATATTTCTTGACTGCAATATATTCACTAATGGCCAAGCTTAAGCTATGATGGTACTAGGGTACTACTCAATTAAAACTACAAAATCATAAAAATGTACATAACCTAGTTGACGGTCAATTAATCTACTCTTTGGCTGTGCAGTATTATTGATTAAATATTAAAGAAAAAAGGAGACTTACCAAAATATGTTTAAAATGTCTGCCACTATAGGAAATGACATCAGTTGACGTTGGTCACATAATCTTGGAACAAACCATTGTTTATATGAAAAGGACTTTCCTAAGAGTAACTTAGTTGACACAAATTTTGCAGACGTACATTAATTGTAATGTTTAATGAAGCCCTGTTTGCATATGCACTTATTATTTTGAAATAAATTCATATAAAATA
The DNA here is from genome assembly GCA_028565825.1 of Olivaichthys viedmensis. Taxonomy (NCBI): domain Eukaryota; kingdom Metazoa; phylum Chordata; class Actinopteri; order Siluriformes; family Diplomystidae; genus Olivaichthys; species Olivaichthys viedmensis. Next base: position 10,296,559 of record JAOUQW010000028.1, on the reverse strand, counting down.
ATGCGACTATGCATGCTTTCTAATGTTTATTTTGCAATCCAAACTTACTACTTGGAAGAATGTAGAATGACTCATAAGCTTGCTGGCTATATTAGACAATGAGTCACTGTTGTAGACCTAATTTACAAGTGTTTACAAGTGTCACAGTATATTATGGACTCAGAAACACTTTGGGTCATCGGTTTAAAATTTCAAGCAAAACAGTACATTATGGTAAGAAATATCAGTCTGAAAAATACCATAAATTCTGTCACATATCCTACTAGGTGTAACCAGCTCAATAGAAAAGGTGGAACTTATTTCCCCCAAAAATGTTACAAGCACTGGCTATTTAAAAAAAGCTTCTGACCTGATACTAGCTTACAATTACACTATTAACCATTGCAATTAATTGGGACTAATAGTAGTTTAAAAAAAATGTATGGTACTTGATCACAGCTGATGATAACTGTAGCTAGCAAATGTTTTTTTTAGCTAGCTGGTTAGTTCCCGCAATTGAATTATTGGTAGCAACACTAATCTAGCTAACGTTAACTCATTTGTTGCAACGGAACTGGCAAGCTAATCACCCATCAACAACAAATAATGTGTAGTTGAAACTGGCCAACCTTGTCTCCAAGATTAAGAACAGTTCCATATTTTGGAAAAAATAAAGCTGAGCGTTTAAGGTTTCTTTTCACTTGCTCTCTGCGACCCATGACACCTGAATTTAGATGACTGCTGGAAAAAAACAATGTGCAACACTGGTACTTAACTGAATCCACTGATTTGTATCTGCATACTTTGACAATTTTAGCTATAGGTTATTTTATTTATTAATTATGTAAAGGTAGCTATAAGCTTGATTCAGGCTATTTTAGCCCCAAAAGCATAAAGGAGGGACTGCGAGTTATGTTCTTAAAAGTAAAAGTGTGGTATAATTTAAATTGACTTTTGTTTTTTTATTTAGTTTTTTCCTGCATAGTCTTCAGGGTGAATGAAATCTGCCAATGTAGTAAATTTTAAGTGCCTAAGCTCACAGACAAGAAAGATCACAGTAAAGTTAGTTTTATTTTCGATATTCGTCTTTTCGATGCTAATCATTTTTCAACAAACTGTCGTAGCCAATACAGACTTACAGCTTCACAACTGTACGACCACAGGGAAACACGCACACCAACTGTTTTGCAGTCTTGGTCACATTTAACATACGACTCGTTTTGTGTTAATACTGAAATACCACCTCTTCCTTCCGAACAACATGCATTTCTTTCTAGACCACACCTACATCAATGCCCCACGTATTTGTTTTCCTCCAAGTGGCTTAAATGCATTTAAAGGAATATTTTAATATTGTTCCCATAAACAATAGATATAGCTTTGGAAAAATGTGAATAGCTCCATAATCACGATGTGTATAAACATCGATAAACAATCATCGCCGAAAAGACGAATATCTAAAATAAAACTAACTTTACTGTGGTGGCAAAATATTCGAAAGAGTTTCATTTGGATTAAGTAGGTAGGAGTGAAACACTCACGTTTTGGACGGGGTTAAGTCTTTATTTTTCAAATCGGCAAGCCAACTTGGTCACAAAGTTGTGTCGGCTAGCGGGAACCTGAGACTTGATAGCTCTGCGTTGTTGTTGACGCAGAGAAAAATAAAAAAGTACTTTTTAAATAAACCGGCTATATGCTTTTAAGAATTTTGCTCTGTTTTTAAGGTGAGAAAATGAAGAAAGTCGAGCTACACAACAAGGCAGTTTCTATATAAACAAATGGGTACTGTAAGAGGGATGAGTATAAATGACACCACATCGTATCATATGATTATGTGACGTCGGCTTGGTCCATTTTTTTAAGACAGCGCCAACCAGTGACTTTGTGGTTTTGCATTGTGATGGACACAAATTGTTTATGTACTTCATTTTTTATTTTTTTTACAGAATATTTAAATATATTGCTGCAGCATGCTATATAATCTAAGCCCTGGTTCCTGTTTTCTTTCCCTTTAACATCTCCTTGTTCTACTCATTCCTTTAAGTAGGACGCAGTCCAACTGCCGGTCGAAAAGTCCTCCCCAGGCTCAGCTTTCTGATCGATGGGTCCTCGAGGGTCAATTAGCTGATAGCTAATTGATGAACTAATCCAGTCATTAAGCGCCACAGGGAACAAATGGGAATCAGTGCAAGTAAATAAACCACCATCATCATCCAGTTCTACATGATGAGAGAAGAGAATTCAGGAGGATGCCTGGCAAGAGGGAAAGAGAGAAAGAATTTGGGTTAAAGCACAAAACGTAAATCCTGACGGCTGTGTTCCAAATAAGGTTTTACAATCATGAACTGCTGCCGTACTAAACTTTGAGCGTGAAGCACAAGAAAAGTAGAAAGCGGATTTTGTTTTTATGCTTAAAAAATCTGGAACATGTTATCACTTGATATTTGTCAGGTATGGTCTACACTCATAAAAATAAAGGTACCAGAAAAGGTTCTTTAGAGCGATGCCATAGAAGAACCATTTTTTTGGTTCCCTAAAGAACCTCTCATTCCAGGGTTGTCTGGCCATTTTACGTTGTTGCCGCAATAAACGGAATAATAATTTTTCACCACAAAAATCCTTCCACATAATGGTAACATTTATGGTGGGAAACAAAAGTGGTTAAAGATCCATCAACAAAAGGTTCTTTAGAAAAACAGAAAATGGCTCTTCTGGCACCTTTATTTTTAAGAGCGTATTACTGATTTTTAAAAGCAGCTCTTTTGCGTTTAGATTAAAAAAAAATTATTATTAATAATTACTATAAAACTTGTTATTTTATCATTTTCTATTTTTACCAATATTTATTGTTATTACTATTATATTAATCAATGTTACACCAATTTATTTAATAATTTATTTAATTTGATGTTTTTTCCCCCCACATACTGTAAAGAACATATTTGAGCTGCCAATTAAAATGTGCTATATATAGATTTATTAAAAAAACAACTACTACTACTATTATTATATTTCATAGATGCGAGTTGCAAATGAGCATATCTGCTTTGCTATGTGTTCATCTGTTCAAACATAAGCATTTGAGCGACAGGCAAAGCTAATGTAGAGCTCTTAGTGCACCTGTGGCTACAGAGACATTGAGCGAGTCCACGGCAGGGTGGAGATCTCTTCTGGGAGGAACAGTGAGAAAAACGTCACACAGCTCACGCAGCTCAGCAGACAGTCCGAAGCCCTCGCCACCTAAAAGACACACACACACAAAGCAGGGCTGTTCAACTTCAGCTATAATGGAAAAATCCTGTGGGGCAACACAAGCCAGCAAGAATACTTTATCGTCATCGAAAAGCTACTATACAGAGCAGTTCTATTAGACAGAAAGAAGTAATAGTCTAGACGACTGGACATATGGTATGATCTTAAACACTGACTAATTCATGCCCAAAACCGGTTGCATAAGTGTGAATCTCACACACACAGTGGGATTCAAAAGTCTGAGACCACTAGTGAAAATGCTTCTATTTTGTCTTCTTTTGTAATTTAATACAACGTTTCTCATTACAAATTACATCATCAGCATAACAATTTGAACCTAAAAGTAGAATCTTTGAAACGTTGACATGAATTTCAGAATTTCTTAGTATTTGGTACGTCCCCCTTTTTGCTTTAATGACAGCGTGCACTCGAGCTGCCATGGACACCACAAGTTTGTGCAAAACCTGATGATCCACGTTATCCAAGCATGTTGCGACAACGTTGCAAAGAGCAAAGCGTTTTAGAGTGCCATGCGACTTTTAGTCTAGCCATGATTTGACTCTGAAAAAGCCCTTCTTTGCTTAGAATAACGTTTTGATTCTCCGACACGTTCACTTAGTTCTGATGCCATATTTCCCACCATCACAATGCTACTTAGTATGAAATGTTCTGCTGAAAACCTGACGGAGAGTTTTCTACCTGCCTGGGCTTTTTATATTATTTATTTATTTATTTTAAATCACACCGGTCTGGAAGTAAATTTATTGTAAACACGGCTGAGCTGTCAACACACATTGGGCAAGAAACAATCACGCCAATCTGGTACCCATGGGTTTCGGCAACATACAGCATGATCAATACTTCCTGGTTTGATATAGTACTGGTACTAATTAATTAGTGGAGTCACACAGGCTATTTAAAAATGGAAATTGGCCAGGCTGAGTTTGAATAGGCCTGCAAGTTTCTGTTGCCAAGTTATGCAAAACATCAGAAGTGCGATCATGACGGTGTGCTTTAAGACAAGTTGTATCCTGTGTTAAATGCAAAATCTGTGTTGGGTCAGTCAAAATCACACACGTTCACGGCAGAAAAAACAATGGAGCAGATCAGAAAATATGTCAAATCCGATTCAATACCAATCCAGAGTATCAGATGCCAATGCACGGAGAATTCAGAGAGAGCCTGACACACACACTACTCACATACGCACACAAACCTAAAAGACAACATACCCATCAGCAGCAGCGTAGGTTTGGACATCTTGAAGTTGGAACAGGGAATAACGGAAGCCCCAGAACTCGTCTCTTGAGATCCAACAGTGCCGATCGCTTGCCAGCCTTGTTTGATTTTTGCCTGCAAAGCACAGTGTGTGTACAGGGTTATGATTGGTTTAAAGTTATGCTTAGGTGTAGTGTCGTCTTGTGCTCACATCTATCAACTAGACGATACTGTCTGCACGTGGAAATGTTATGTCTGATTTGTGTCTGCCCTCTAAAGGCTAAAAGCGGAAATTCAGACCATTGATAAATGTGCTTGAAAGGTGAAAGGAAATAAATAAATACCTTTACTATGTCAGCCAAGTTCTCGTAGCCATACACATCCATGAGCTCCATCACTCCTGAGCTGGCTTTGCTCACCACTGGGGTTAGCGGGCAGCTGACAAAGAGAACATTACCATCATTATCATGGTAATATTGGTGCACGGTGCAGGAGATTAACTCAGGACATTGTAACTTTTTTTTTTTACACGTCAATTCAAACCCAATGAAGGTCAAAGCTCAGGCACAAGTTCACCTGTTGCGAATGCTACTAGCCACTCTGTCCACTCCAAGAAAGTAGGCCGAGCGAAGGATGGAGCCGAGGTTCATCGGATCTTGCACTCCGTCCAGCACGAGCCACAGCTGACAGGGGTTTCCACTGTGTCGATTGGTAGATTTCTCCTTGGTGAGGAAGCCCAGTGGACTGGCCTGAAGGCACAGGCCCTGATGGACTGTGCTGCCAGTCTTCTTCTCCATCTCCCTCTTAGTTAGGTGCTGAATGGGAATGCCGCACCTGACTGCCTCCTCACAAACCTTCACCACTGATTCCCTCTGACGTCCTTCAGTTTGCTTCACGAAGAGCCGAGTGAGCTTCCGTCTCCCCTGAGTCAGAGCAAGCAAGCAAGGGGCCACCCCGAACACCATCTCGTCCTGACAGCGTCGTTGGAGATGGCCGTTAGCAGCCCTGTCCTTCTGGGCGCGCTTACCGTATTTCTGAGGTTCTGGTACGGGCTTTCCGAGGTCCTCCAAGCTCAGCTTCCGGAGCTCGGAGGAGACTCTCGGCTCAGTTCCAGACCTCCTCTCAGGACCTAACGACTTCGCAGAAAGACGAACGACTCTGGAAGGCTGATCAGAGAACCTGAGAGGACTACGTCTTACCCGTTTAGAGACCTTAAAACCAGTGTCTCTTGGGCAGAAGAGAGCTTTGGAGTAGTGATATGGTGCATGTTGTGTGCAGTCAGAGAAAGAGAAGGTTAAAAATTCCAAATACGTGTTATTTCTAATTACACCTGAGGATCTGCAGGCTGTTCTCCACATTCTTAGGTCAAATAAGGTCACTGCGATTCTTTAACTGTTCAGTTTTGGGGTTTTTTGGTTTAGGCAGATCATCCAAAAGCTTGATAAGGCCGTCCAGTCAAGAAATTGCACGCAAGCTCTCAAACAGAGACATGTTTATATCTACACAAACTTATACCACGTGACTTGCCCATCATTTGCCCTTCAGCATCAGTGACGCTTCATTAGACACGTCATCTAATTAAATGATCAGATCACAACAGTCGTGTCATACACTTTAGAAAAAGGCACGCATATCCGCGTGCGAGATTAAACCCTACGCATACTAACCCGCTTCTCATCCATCTGCACTTCACAAGCACGTGCGATTCTAAACGCGCTTTGGGTTTTGGGGAGAAAAGACATTCTACTTCCGGTGTGCCGTTCCTAGATCAGTGTCCGCCGTCGCCTCGATGCCACCATTAAAGCGCCGCGGTTGTCCAATACTGATCTAGGGCCGGTGGCTCAAATGGTGCGCATGCGCAGTCAGACACTTCCGGCTACAAACGCGCGTTAGCGCTGCTCGGGTCTAGATATCTTGGAGTCGACTCCGATTCTGATTCTAGTTGTTGAGAATCGATTCCAAGAGTCCATGCCATACAACAATCTTCTCAATTATTTGATTTTGAAAAATAAAATAAAAATAAGACGACATGTGTTAAGCCATTTATACGTAAAATCTCAACTTCTCAGAGTTAGATGCTGGTCACGCGGCATCGTCAACAAGTCTTTGGAGGAGTCGACTCTCAATTTCGATGCCTGTGAAGAATCGACTCGTTTTGGAGATCGAATCCTAGCCCTGGTTACCATGCAACGAGACGCTTCTGAGTTCCCCCGGCTCTTAAATGAAGACGAACTCGTTAAAGCTGACTAGCCAACCGCTTTATTATTCCTTAGGCAAATTTGTTAGCGCATCATTTAGTGATATATGATATATATATATGATATATGTGTGCGACTGCGCTACGTTCTGAGCGTGTTGATGCTGTAGGACGCGTTCCTCCTGCAGTTAGCATTAGCAGTTAGCAGTTAGCATCCTAGCATTACGCACCGAGCAGATGGTATGGCTGACGGATGGTGTACTGACACCGGGGAAGCTGTTTACCGCTCCCGCGACGCGGTGAACAATTTCAGAATGAGGTACGTTTGCAGCTAGTTGCTGTGTTGTTACACTTCGCGTAATATGTCATACATTTTATTTTATTTTTAAAAAAAAAAAAGAAGCTAAGCTTCGTGCCTCTTTCGTAAGAGTTCGCATCGAGCGAGTGACGTCAGCGGCAGCTCTCGCGCACCACCTGCCGCCGCCGCCGCGCGTGGGCAGGCAGCCGGAGCGAGGCGTCCTCGAGCTCAACCCTTTGATCTCCCAAACGCGGTCAGGTGCAGCAGGTACGCGCACAGCTCGGCCGCATCGCAAACGGCTCCATGTTGGGACCTATGGTGCACTACGTAGGGTGTGAAATAAAGGCATCTACGCCTTTACGTAGGCACACTTGTAAGGGAGTCATTTGGGATTCGGCCGCTATTCTAGTCTTAAGAGTCGACGTGTGTTACTTCTTGTTCTCATTTTCACACAGTTGGTGATGGAGAGGAGCTGGTGACCGGCTGGCAAGAGAAGCTCTTCAGTCAGGTGCGAGCTCGCAAACTGGGAATATGTTTCATATATTTCATGTATTTCAATCCAACAATATTTCAGCTGGGTAATTTCCCGTTAACGCGCCGACGTGTAGTATGAAGTGGACCTGTACCAGACCGCGTCGGTGTGCCAGACTCCGCTGGAGAAACAGTATCGCGCGGAAATTGTGGAGATGGAAAGAGCTAAAAGGAGAAGAAATCGGCGCATTTTCACCTACACGGACTTTGATCGCTTCACCAACTGGGAGGAGGTGGGAATCGTCTTCCATCAGTTTAATTCTGTCTGATAGATAAGGCGACGTTGCTTTTGGGAACCTAACTAAAACATACGAACTGCTCTAATCTACTGTAAATCATAACTTATAAATAGAACTTGTATATAAGTAAATGTGCAGATAGTAAATGCTAACATTGCATCAGAAAGAGTGCAGTGCAGCTCGTAAGAGGTTCGAATTGTGTGAGCAGCAGGCCCAGAGTCTGCTGAATCCAGCCCAGAGCAGGCCCACCTTCCTTGCCGAGCGCATGGCAAACGTCAGGCACAGACGTCAAGAGAGACGGCCAGCGTGAGTACACTTCCCTCATGACCGTTGTGCTGAAGCTCTTTAAGCGCGGTGCTAATTCACTGAGCCAATGCACAAAGTCGTCGACTGTGTCTATTTCCAGAAGAACACATTCCGAATGCCTTTGTGTTTCTGTAGAGACTCCAACATTCCCAAGGCTCGTTTAGTAGTGTGGGAGCCATCCGGAGAGTTTATGAAGAACAGCCACATTGTCAACACACCGATGCAGACCATGCACATCATGGCAGACCTGGGCCCTGCTGGAAAGTGAGTGACATAATGAACATGTATTCTGTAGTTCCAAGGCTCTTAAACTTTTTGCCGAGTGTCCTTGGGATAGGCTCCACAACTACATTAGGCAAATATTTACTAATTTCCTATGCACATATATAAGCTTGGTGTTTTGGTGCCAGCGTTCAAGTGCTCTTAAAAGAACTCGAGCCTGATTACAGGAAGTGAAAGTGGTCGTGTTTTTTTTTTTGTTTTTTTTACAGGCTGGGATTGAAGGAAAACGAATACGTGCTTTGCACCATAAGAGCTGACAGCAATGGAGTCATCGCAGTGAAACCGGATTTCAACAACGGTAGAGGACCCTATAGGCAAGTGCTTCTGCCCTCGTTCTTTTAGGCCTTCAAGGAATTTGGAGCGAGGCAAAAATATTACAGGCAGTTTCAGCATTTAGGATTTGACACTGGAACTCATATTGACTTGCAAAGTGTCTCATTGTGTGTGTGTGTGAGAGACTTACTACTACGAGATATACAGATGCGTGTGTTTCACCTGACACCAGGCTGGAGACGGAGGGAGAAAAGAGAGAAGTGTGGCGCCTCTACCTGGAGAACGCCTCTGTTCCCATAAGCGGAGAAGAGAAACAGCGGGAGCAGCGCATGTACGGAGATGTAAGCATCATGTTCACTTCACTACTTTGCAATGGATGTTGCAATAAGCCAGGACATTTGTTCAGACTTTAAAATGTATTTACAGTATAAATGACATTTATGGGATTAGACACATAAACGGCATGCTTGGCGATCCTCCTGATGGCAGGTGGGAGTGTAAATAAAAGACGGAGGGTATCATGGACTAAAATCACCACCTTATTTCATATTTACAAAGACTGGTCATTTCTTTTTTACTTCACCTTGTTACTTTCAGTTCAAAATGACCGAAACATAATCATCAAAAATGGTTGTGCGTGTCCATTAGAGAAGTTAAGGCGAGCGCATACAGTTGTGTTGAAATGATCGTTTTTAAGCATTGTTCCACTTTAAATGAAAATGTAATGCAGGCAATTTTGACGCGTACAGAACAAAAGGGTAAAAAATATGATAGGATGGTTTGTGTGTGTCTGTGTGTCTGTGTGGCAAAATAACTCTGACTCTTCCGTCTTCAGCTATACAGCCGCCATAAAGATTATCTCAACAGCCTTGTGGGCCAGGACTTTGAAATGGTAGGGAATTCATTTAAATTTATGGGCTACCGTTTGTTTACAGTTAAAAACCTACAATACGGGTCTTCCAACAAAAAAATTTTTTATTTCAAATATTATAGTGTATACTGTACGAGCCCTAAAACCAATAGTGTTGTGTGTTCTGCGAGTGTGTGCCCCTCTTTCCATGTCAGGAAGACGTTTACCCTGTTTATGAGGTACACTTACTTTGTATCTACACTCATTTGGCCATTTGAACAGGTTCCCTTTCCACATCAGTGTTTATTTAGGTATACAACTACTGATTGTATCCCATCTGTTGCTATGCACAATTTGTCAGCCACCCTCTATCCCGTCCATGAATGGAAAGGAA
>JAOUQW010000028.1:10268005-10286640 GCA_028565825.1 Olivaichthys viedmensis | reverse complement strand
GGCCGCGTCCGGAATGCTGTCGTTGAGCCACGTCTCCGTAAAAACAAAAACACAGCAGTCCCTGAGTTCACGCTGGGAAGTTAGCTGAAGCCTGACGTAATCCCGTTCATTGTCGAGAGAGCGGACGTTGGAGAGAAGGACAGATGGTAAGGCTGGGCGGCTAGGGTTAGCTTTTACCCTAGCACGGATGCCCGCCCGCTTTCCGCGCTTCCGCTTCCTCGCGCACCGCTTTCGGCGTCCCCTCCCCTGGTCGGCGGAATCAGGCAATGCCACGGTCTCGAGGGCCGGCTCGCGAAGAATCGATGTGTACTCGCTGCGTACTACCGCGCCGCCATCTTGGTTCCACTCCACTTCCACATCTTGGTTATTTCGGAAGATGGTGTGCCACATGCTGCCACATTCCTTTCACTTTTGTATTTATAGATCGCACGTGTGTAGGCTTGTATTGTGTGCATAAATTATGGTGGAATATTCAGTATTAAGCAAGATTAGCTGGGGGCAATAGCGATGCTGATTTAAGGTGCATGTATATAAATAGGTGCATACAAATAACATGAAAAAGTTTTGGTAATTGTGTGTGGTGTGATCTTATTTACATATACACGTATCTAACACATTGAAATTTAATAATGCACAAATGCTGTTTATTTAGAATAAAAGTTGTCAATTTATGCGTGTGTAGATAAAAACCATCACTTTTACTATTCTGCATGTTTAGAGGGAATCCTAATTTAGGCTGCTTAAATGTGTATATCCAATGCTGTTGATTTTGAATGAAGGCGCTATACCAATTAATTATGCACATATAAATGGTCACTTTTACTATTTTGATTGTTACTGTAATCTCTCATTTAAACAGAACATGGTAATTTTTTGTAGAATACACGATGTGGATCAACATGCATGACGACTTCCGTTGCATAGAACCCGGAAGTGTGAAAAGGGTCTATGCAGGCTTCATGAGTACACCCCTACCTGAGCATTTTGTGCATCTTGTCATAGTCCATTCCTTTTCCATTATCCATGAAGATGAGGCAGTCCTGTTCTTTGACCACTGTTTTATCAATCCAGAACTGCTTGGCTCTGACATCGGAGTCATGAGCATTGTCTGTGAACAAGAACATGTGACTTAGGGACAATTCACACATGCCTGTTTCATGAGTTCCCAGGAATGTTTAGATTCGTAGTCACCTCACATATGAAAACTGCAAGAAAACCCCGAAACTAACATTCATTATTTCATTAAGTAACCATTATATCCTGGTCAGGGTTGCAGTGGATCCGCACACACATTTGTATGTTTATTCACACCTAGGGGCAATTTAGAGTAGCCACTCCATCTGTTGGCATGTTTTTTGTTGGTGGTTAGGAAATCGGCGGTCCCACGCAGACACTAACTTGAGCTCAGGATCAAACCATGGGCCCTGGACCTGTGAGGCAGCAACATTACCCGCTGCTCCACTGTGCCGCCAACGAAACAAACAAATCTTGGTAATTCCAGCATCCTGGAAGCCAGTAATAGACATTTAATAAGTTCTTCAAGAACCCTGGTCCTGGGGTCTCATTTATCAAAGCATGCGTAGAACAAGTTCTAAATCTGTGCGTAAAAACCACCACTACGCACAAAAAAATTGGTATTTATCACACATGCGTACAATCTCAGACAAAAAGGTATGGAACTGTACCTTTTCTTGTCACTAGGGTGGTACCCTCAAGGGAACATCTTTTGTACCTTTGGTATGCATCTTTTACCTGGAAATGTGAATATAGTGTACCTTTAAACATAATTATACCTTAAGGACCACTGTTGTACCTTTAATTCACTTCTAGAGTAAAGCTTTAAAGGTACACTACATGCACCTTCCCAGGTAAAAGATACATACTAAAGGTACCACCCCGGTGACAAGAAAAGGTACAGTTTAGTACCTTTTTTTCTGAGAGTGTATATGGCACCAACAAAGATGGTGGATGAAAACTGATGAATACTGCTTTGACACGGTTAAGGGTATAACTATTAAAGATTTCCTTATCATAGTATACCGTCACACCCTCATGCCACAGCAGATGGGCCATTGTTGAATTAATAGACGCACACTAAGACAATTTCTTCATTGAGTCATATTCGGTTTTATGAATAAACACACTGTACATTTTCACTATAAACCAAAACAGCAGGCCCACAGCGGACAATCATGAGTGAGGAGTTATTTCCAGCAGATATTTGCAAAGTGATGCAGCTCTGCTCTTGCTGCTCGAGGAGTTTCTAACCTTTTAAGGAATGCTGCTGTGTTTTTATTTTTGTTGACACCCACATCCATTCCTACACTGTCCAATGACATGCACAAAGAGAAGCACTCATAAACAGAGCTTTCAACCTTTCCAGCATGGGCTCTTCTAGCAGACTACACCTGTATTTGTCAGTATAAATGAAATATTAACACTGACATAATTATTGGAGAAAAAAATTGAATGAAGGCCAGACTTTCCACAAGGCAGGAATGGGTGGTTAATTGTAATAAATAACTTGCACTAATCTTCGTCTGTGAGAAACCTACTTCATCAGACGAGTTTAGAAAGAAGACCAAGTTTTCACAGGATTTTGTGTCTGCAATTAATCAAAAGGAGTACATTTTCACATAATATACGCCAAGGATAATACACTAAGTTAGAAGGAGCTGATAACAAGCAGCGAGAGACCAAACACTTCAAAATATTGGTATTCAAAATTTTGCAGAAACACAAAACAGCAGTGTTTTTAAGAAATGATTGTGTTTTGTTATTCACACTGCAAATTCATATCCTGTGAAATATGCTCCATATCATCTGCATTACACTATTTAATTGTAATGTTTAACAATCATCCGGTTGTATTTATTCTCATCTCTATTGCACTTAGTCTCTTGTACTTAACGTTGTTCTGCTCCAGTTACATAACTGAGCTCCCACACATCCGGGTCTGACAGAGTTCATCTCCTTCGCTGTTGAACCAACTGGTAGGAAAATATATTGCGTTTTCAATGTGTAACTACACTGTCTACATATGTTTAGTGTTGATTTTCACTTGAGCTAGATCAAAAGCATTTCCTTACAATGTACACCTGTATATACACTACTAGTCAAAAATTTGGAAACGCCTGCTCATAGGGTTTCTTCATTTGTACTATTTTCTACTATTTTAGATTAATAATGAAGACATTAACACTATGAAAGAACACATGTGGAATTATGCAGTGACCAAGAAAAGATTTGCACACTCTCGGCATCTTCTCAACCAGCTTCATGAGGGAGCTTCACCAAGGAGGCTTTTCTTAAATTCCCAAATAGGCAGAGCGACTTCTTGTTCTTCTTCTCCTAACGCTCTAAATAATAAACTACTTGTTTGCGGAAACAATTTAATTTTAAGTAAAAACTCAAAAATACATTTCGATTCATAAATAAATGTCTACATGGGCATAAACTTCACTAATTAACAAATTTCAACCCTAAGCCTTTATCAAATTGTAAAATATATGTACAATCTAGTGTGTCCAAACTTTTCACTGGCAGTGTATGTCTAACATTAAAGTTGAATTGAAGTGAACCCTGTATTCTGTGCATTCTGTGTTTGTCTAATTGGAGTTCGCTGATTTTTCTCATCCAAGCGTAATATTCCCTTTGGTGCTCACTAAGAATCTGCTGGGAATCAGCTCAGATATAATAACAGTAATTGCACGCTACGGCCGGAGATCTCGCTGATGCAGTGTGCTGAGATTACGGCCATGTGTGCTTGAATCGGCCAAACACACACACACACACTGTTGTTCTCGCTGGTCCGACCTGGCTTTCTTCTCCCCCCACAGTTTCACTTTTCCCAGTTAGTCAGCAGTGTTCCTGCAGCGCGGTGCAGTGGGAGCAGGAAAACCACATCCTGCTGGAGAAGGTCAGGCTGGAGCCGACACCTGCGAGAGCTGCCCGAGTTCTATCACCACCATCATCATCATCGCCTTCCGCCTCCGACTCCCACTTGCGGCGCTCCCACACATCTGAGCAATGGCCGTGATTGGCCAGTTTGCTTCCTCCACTGTTGTTTCGGTACCAAGTGGTACGCAAACACCTTTGAACCTCAACAACACATTATGGAAAAATGAATCATAACCAGGGTGAAGTGAGGGGAAAGGAAGGAGGGATGCAAAAGAAAAAAACTATTCTCACACAATCTAATACTGTTGCAAGGCACAGAATGTAAAGCATGTGTTACAATAAGGCGGTAGTAGATTCCATTTAATATACAATGGTCTCTTGACAGAGGTGAGGTCTAATAACAAGGGCTGATGAAGCCAAAATCGTATACATGAGAATTCAAGCCATTAATGGGTCGATATTGAGAACTTTGAATGAACTGCAGCCATGGAAATGTGGTACAGATGGGAAGGTAAGGGAATCTGTTGATGTCAGCCAGCAGCAATAGGGACTTCACAGCACTTGGCAGTCTCCCTAGTCATGGATTCTTAAGTATCTCTTTTTTTAATTCAATTTTATAGCAATACAATCTAACATTTATTTTAAAATACCCTAATATATCTTATCTTTCTTTGCATTATTAGCAATATAAAGAATATTTATGGGGACACAAACCCCCTTCACAAGCTTGGGGATGCTCCTGATGGCAGGTGTAAGTGTAAATAACATTTACAAAGTACAATAAGATTAATCTTTACAAAACCCCAGTCATTTTTAGCACTCTTCGTTCCGCTCTTGCACTCTCAGGTCAAGATGTCCTGATCCTAACCTCAAAATATAAATATAAATTATTCTTATGAATGATTTTTCATTTTCATTGGAGAAACTGAGACAAGGACATAATATTTCATATTCGACAAATCATATTTCGGTACTTTTTCCACATTTTGTAAGTTTACACAAGGTCATTTTGACCCAAAAATAATATAAGGGGTAAGAATGTTAAGACAATCTTTGGAGAACATCCAGCCATTGTGTTAAGTTTAAATCAAAACACAATATGATGGATTGTAACTAAACAGAGGAACCAAACTAATAAAAGAACAGGAGCACTTGCCAATCATTTACCGTACGTCATACTTTGAGCATGAGTGGGAGGCCATTTCTCTTCTGGCTTGTTTCGGAGATGGATGAATCAGCAGCCACAGCTGCTAAGAGAGTTCAGGGTCTGGGTGAGGTTCCTGGGTTGTGTCCTTAGATTGACAGCGCTAGCTCCAAAACACTCCATTGAGCTACAGCGGCAGGCAAACAAGTGCAGGAACATTGGAGGTATTTCCAATGGAATAAGAAAAAGACGGGAAATAGGCCAGTGGTGGTATCTCCAGTCTGGGTAGTCCGATCTGAGACAGGTTACCTCACTCCATGGATCAAGCTTTAGCTTAAAGTCACTTTTGTTTCTTCCCGATCTCGGACCAATTTCGCTTACCCAAACCTGAACATCACAAAACTGATCTCCAGTCAGTGCAAGTAAGCATCCCAAATCCAGGGCCGCAGTTTTGCTTGCACAGACAATTCACCACAGCTTTAAATTTCATTAAAACGTGACTTGAGGTGCTATGATCGCTCTGTGACACTATATATCGCTCTATATGACCTTCAGCATGAGATAACAGTTGGCTCTCGTTAGCACATAAAAAATCCCACAATGATTCTCTGCTCTCTTCTAAATAACTACCAAGCGTTGAAGCTATGAGACAATTTTAGTCACTTGTATTACTGAAATACTAATGCTGTTCCAGGGTAAAGGAGAGTTTTTTTGTACTGTACACAGCATAGCAAAATTAAAGGGGACTGAAAGCATATTGTGTGAATACGGTTCATGACAACTAAAACTCTGACATCCTCTTAACGCTAATTATCAACACCCCTAGACGTTAAATGACCATGGAAAAGGTAATTACAGTGTACTGCCAAATGACGGCAAGAGAACAAGCCTCCACAGTCCTCTCAGCTGCCGTTAAACTGACCGGCCCGCTCGTTTTGAGACACCTTAATTACCTTTATGAGCTTCCTCGTGCAAGCCAGCAGTCTGAGAGGAATGTTATCCGAGACACCGCTAGCATGTTCAACCGACATGCGTGAGTCATAGGCCAGGCTAGGTGACGCCAGCCGGGCCCAAGCAAGGGAAGTTGGATGCCAGAGGAACTGGCCCACTAGCGTGGCTAGCGTGAGGGGGACTAACTAGCAGCACATGGCTCAGCTGGGGGCATTGTGCTTTACTAGCCTTGAGCGTCTCATCTCACCAATAACAGGAACCTTGACATGGTCGCCATGGGACGGCCAGTTTACGAGGCAAGTGTTTAAGCCGTAAACAGAATTCGATATAAAAAACCCAGTAGGCTATCGCTAATCTTCCTAATGAGGCCCTTTTCCTTTCCCATGGGCTGACTCCATTCTAGGAGAGGCACACAGTGCTCTGCCAGGCCCGAGAAGAGAACGGATAGCCTTGATATATATGTGCTCTTTGGCTGCGCTGAAAAAAATTAAATAAAACTGAAGATTCTTTCATGATGTTTTTCACAGGGTTCACAGGTTTTCCATAGCAGCAGTATGATTCTTATTCAACATGACATCCGTGAAAAAAAAACCCCAGCCTGATTAAAAAAGACGGTTTGCGCAGGCCAGAGGGACCTGACAGTTTGGAGCGCAATGAGACATGGTGAGCCTCCGACGTTCAACCACAGCACAAAGCCGTCTCTGTGCTGTATATCCCCGAGCCAAGGCCCAGCAAAGGCCCTTTTGTCAGGTAGAACTGTCTGGAGGTTTGAGGATTGCCTGAACCAGACAGTGGGCCTGCTCTTGACTGTCACAACCAAAAAAGCAAGGCCAGAGAAGCTGAGGCCCTATTTCAAGAAAACACCATAAAAATACAAAATGTGTTTCCTGGAACACGCGCTCCAGAAACTAATCTGGACAGTTGGGTGATTTCCAATGCTAATATACTCATAGTACAAACTTGTTTAAAACTGGTTTTGTTTCTGAATGGTGCAGCCTTGAATTCAAGATGAATAGTTACTCATTGACTGGATAAATTACTCAGGAATTAAACCTGCTTTTTTTGGATGTGACAATGGGAGACGTAAGGCCAATTAAAGCTCATGAAGGCCATCACATTTTCAGGGAAGAGTTCAAAAAGTGATCTTTCATTCCTTCATCCTAGAGAAAAATGACCCAAATTATCATGGGGTACCACTGGAGTAAAATGATGGCAGTACCATTTTGCCAACTTGCAACAATATTCCAGTCAACATCTGTGCGCATTATGGCTTCTGAACTATGGCCAATGAACTTCATAAGTTCATTGGCCTAGATCCAAAGGTTCAAATTAATAAAGGTGCTTCTGACATGAATCTAAGCGAATGTCTTCAAGAGACTTCATCCCATTAGGCACACTCTTAGAAAAAAAGCTTCCATATTGTACCCTAAAGGGTTCTTCAGTTTGTCCCTCAGGGGGTTTTCCTTTCAGAGAAGGTTCCAAGTAGAACCCCTTTAGAGAATCCAGAACCATTAACCATCCCAATGTACCCTTGAGGAATCCTTTTTTCTTTTATAAGAGTGCATCTCTTAGATGGGCTGGCCAAAATGACTGAAAATGGTTTACCTATATGTCAAGAACATTCTTTGGTACACACCAGCCAAACACACCTGTTGCACAAGCTCCATACTCCCCCTCACCTGAAATATTATGGGATGTTACACATTACCAGGTTTGCAAATACACCAACATGACTCTTAACTTAGGCCACCTTAGGTCCAACGTCTACTATTTTTCAAAAACAAATAGCGTGTTTAAGTTTGTGTGCTTGTGTGACCCCAAGTGAAAGCGAGTTCATATAGGCAGGTGAAACCACGTGGATAATGCTCACAGCTTCAAAAAGTGCTAACAGGTTTAAAAAAGCAACAGCTTCTCAATGTGCTTTCACCACAGCCCTCATTTACACTTCAAACACCCAGGGAAAGGGATCCTACCCGTGGGGTAGGGGGTAATGAGCACTACTTCCTTTCTTCCTTTGCTCTATTCCTCTGGCTTTCTTTAAAAGAGGAGGGAAAGTCCCTGGTGCTTTAATGATCCTCCTGTTAAACAGACACATGGTTTCTCGGCCGAGTTGCTGGACAATTACAAAACTGTTCTATCTTGTCCCGTTCTCAAGCTCACTTACAAGGCCATTAACATTCACTTTATAATGGGTTTGAATGGTACGAAAAGGGGCTTCTGAATAGCATTCAGAACGTTAAACATCAAGGGGTACAATGGGGCCTTTATGCTTGGGGTTTCTGATGGGCCGAATAATGAAGCCTGTTGCTATATAAACTGAGCGCTCTCTCGGCACAAACGCTGCAGTGTCGGACAAACACTTCAACCTAAAACCGGCCGTGTCGACGGTGTTGATCTTGGTCAAATCTGCATGACAAATATCTCTTTGTTTGGGTTTAGGAAGCAGATACGTTTGAGACCAACTGGGGAAAGAGGACTTGAGTTCAATTCCCATCTTTCCTAACAAAGCATTGCCCATCAAACCTGGAATGATGGATGATTCTGATGGTGAAGCATCAATCTCAACATTTACTGTACTTGTCACTTTAGTTGCACTGCTTCAACACATCTGAACCAAAGAACAAAGGGCTTCATAATAAGCTGATGAGCACAATAATTTTCAATAAGGAAAAACCAATGCATAGTATGGGATCACCAGGACCGGCACTGGGAACCACTGTATTATAGTTTGGCTTTCACATGTTCTAATTGGCTTTTCAGTTTTAAAACAAATGTGAAGATCGTGCACAATCCTGTATCACAGAACAGCTGTCTGGTGTATGTAGGGGTTGTGGTGGCTCAGCGGTTAAGGCTCTGGGCTACTGATCTGAAGGTTGAGAGCTTAAATCGCAGCACAGCCAAGCTGCTACTGTTGCACCCTTGAGCAAGGCCCTGAACCCGTTCAGCTCAATTCTAAGTCGCTATGGCATTTTAGACTCAAAATCAGAATTGCAAAACCATACACTTTTAGAAAAAAAAGGGTTCATTGGATTCTTAAGGGTTCTAGCTTTCTAAAAGTTTCGATTTAGAAACTTCTCTTAATGAGAAGAAAAGGTTTCTGGCGAAACCTTAAAGGGTTTCCCCAGAGAGACAAGCTGAAGAATCTTTTAGGGTTTCTAAATTGAACCTTTTTTTTCTCCCAAGAGTGTACACCCCAAATTACTTCTGCTATAAATAATACTAATGCCACCATCTACATGTAATTGTATATTTTCAATTATGATGTTACATCCTGTTTTAATTAAATATTAAGAAGGACAGAAATTACTTGTACACTTTTAGCAAAAATGCTGTTTAATGCTTTGTCCCTCTGGGAGCAATTCTTAAACCTCACAACAGAGTGTTTCCTTATCAGATAAGGGTTCCAAGTAAAACCCCTTTAGGATGCTAAAAAACTATCCAAATAACTCGAGGTTATTAGGTAGGTAGTAGATAGGGAACATGTCAAGGTTTGGGACAGGAGTCAGTATGACTACGCAGGTTATGGCGTAGTTTTGGCGTCGCCAAAAGCCACTTGTTTATCTATGAGCCAGAAATATCCTTATGCCTCCAAGTCAAATACAACAATATTACTTACTGCACCTTTAAGTGTACAAAAGAGCGGTTTGCTGTGGCTTACCCTTTAACAGTTCATAACCAATTATAAACAGGAGCTAGACTTCACATCATTTGTACCTTGTAAAGCTACAAATTAGCATTTGCTGTTTTTGACGTAGGCATTATATGTTTAGGCATACTGTCTGTGCATAAACTCAAAAGCAGAAAACAGTTAGGCATTGATTTAATTTTATAGCGACTGGTGTATGTGATTTATGCACCACATAATAACAGCTTCTGTCGCCAAGACAAACAAGGCTTTTTTTTTTTTTTTTGGGCTAAATATAGCATGTTTGAAATCTAAAGCTTGAGCGCTGCAAAGTTAAGGACAATGTCGGTACAATAAAACCTAGAGGTACTAGGAGAAAGAATAATGAAACTGGTTAGAATAAATATTTACATTTCTGATAGAGAGCTCATCGAGAAGGTATTTTGCCGAAGGAAGGTAGAGTACATAGAAGACCAATTTTTATGGGCACATATTAATCCTAAGCTTGGACTAAAGCACACTGTGGATAGGGGTTTCGCCTTTTTACTCTAGGCCGGGGATGAATTTCCATCTGAAAAATCAGCAAAATATGACTAAGGCTGTTAGCTTCCAGAGTCGCCTTTTTAAATGTATACAGAATTCCACTGGTCTGACAACTAAAAGCTCTGAAATTGTACAAACTTAATTCCTTAAAGTCTTTCCTGTCCTCTATTAGGCCTACATGTCCACGGAAAACTGTCAGTTATGAAACCGTAACTCAGCGGTGAATCCAGATGAACTTCATAAACACTTCAAAGAGGTACATGAAGTCACCGCTGCCCTTGAGGACAAGCAGCGGTTAAAAAAACAAAACAAAACAAGTACTACAACATGAACAGTGAACGTGACCAGAGTCCTGGCCAGAACTACTCAGATCTCTCATCATTTTTCAGTTCCATACTAGCCAAGACTGTGATCAGCTGACAGCAGTCTTGAGGAACACATACAGAATTAAAATAAAGACTAGCCCCTGGAATAACAGCTGATGTCACCTAGGAAAGTGTGACTATACCTTTGAGATGGATAAAACATAAGCAGAACGTTTTCACCAATGAAGCTGAAATTCTCTGCGTTATTAATAATAAAGTCAAATGCAATTTCAAAACAGCGGTTTTATGATGAGTATTAAATGAAAGTAATGCTAATGAAATTAAAAAAATCACAAATGATCTACGGTATGTAGCATTAAACACACGACCCTACAGTACTTTATTCTAGTCCACTTTATTACTATTAAAATAAGTTGGTGGGTTATTTAGTTGAATCTCAAGATTTTTCGGAAGCTATGTTTCACCAGACTTATGAGAAATGCGACCTGCTGTTTAGATTCAGTGTGGTTTTGCGCTACGAGCACTCTCCTACTCTCCATCTCTCTCACATGCCAAAATCCATTTCCTCTTGAAGTGGAAGCAAAATAAAAAAAATTGAGAAAACATTCGGAACTCACTTCCACTCTGTTACTCTGACATAACAGATGTGGAGACCCTTTTAGCACATTACTTTTATAAATAAACTTCCAACCATTGTTTTTCATAATGAATGTAATTAAACAAGGACATTGCAAAAAATATATATAATGTTTTATTGTTCTTCCATCCAGAAAAATATTTGCAATACTTTCAAATTCCTTACACCCTGTTCTTCTGAGCATCTGTTAATATGTACAATATAGTGCATTCAAGCGACAATCTATAGGACCTGCAACACTTAAATAGCAATAATAAATAAACATTTTAGCCCATTGGGGAATCCATTAATGTCTCTATTTACATTTCAGCTGCACCACAAGATTATGCCGTCTACAGCATGCCCTGCTACAGTCTTTCCCTTTACTGAAAAGCATGTGCACGTGCTTTCATTCTGTCTGAAGCCTTTAAATGCTGCCACTGACAGGCGTAGGCACTTTAGAGAATCCCACTGATTCATAACGTCTGTTTTGTTCACATGTGGCAATAGATCACGTCGAATTATGTCCAAATTGCCACCAAGTTTTGTCAAACATGCGTGGGGCTATCCGTGCACGAGTCCGTTTTGGTCGTGTGGAATGCAGCTGCTTTGTAATGACAGTGGGAGCTGCTGCAGCTGATGCTAGGACAGGGCTTACGCGCTGTCCTCATCGACAACTTCCTGGTGCACAAGCCTTGCCAAGTCTGAAGAGTCTTTGAGCTCCATACCCAGACTCCACTGGTTATGCCCACCACTAACGACATGAATATCTTCAGCATGAACACGGCCACGGTGGGCACGGAGGAGTCCAGGGAGCAGTCCTCAGTCCTTCGGCCGGGGAACGAGACGCACTTGCTCTCCAGAGCGCAGAACTTCCAGTAGTCCATGTTAAGTCTCTCATAGAAGTAGCAGATGATCACGCAAGTGGCGGGGACCGTGTAAAGGATGGAGAAGATCCCAATCTTAACCATGAGCTTTTCCAGCTTTTCCGTGTTGGTGCCTTCGGTTTTCATAATCTTGCGGATGTGAAACAGTGCGACAAAGCCAGTGAGGACGAAAGAGGTGCCTATGATCAGGTAGCAGGAGAGTGGGATGAGAACGAAGCCGGTTAGAGCATTGGTGTCCATGCTACCCACGTAACACAGTCCGGTCAACTCGTCGCCCGCCACTTTGCGCATGGTGAGAATGACTATGGTCTTCATAGCAGGGATGCCCCAGGCGATCATGTGGAAGTAGCTGCTGTGAGCCTCAATGGCCTCATGTCCCCATTTCCGGCTGGCGGCAAGGAACCAGGTAAGCGTGAGAATGACCCACCAGATAGAGCTGGCCATACCAAAGTAATAAAGGATGAGGAAAACTATGGTACAGCCCGTGCTCTCTAAGCCCTCTTGTATGATGTAGAGCTGCCCGTTTTCCCTGTCGCAGGCAATATTCTCAGCTCCAGCCACAGAGCGGATGATGAAGGCCACAGAGTAGACATTGTAGCACATGGAGAGGAAGATAATAGGCCTCTCTGGGTATTGGAAGCGCTGCGGGTCCAAGAGGAAGGTGAGGACCGTGAAGGCCGTCGAGACAAAGCAAAGAGTAGACCACACGACCATCCAGATGAAGGCAAAGTCCTTGTCTTGCCTGGACCAGAACACGTCCACAGTGGGGGAGCATCGCGGGGCACATGACTCGCTCCTCTCCACATACTGGAACTTCTCTTGATTCTCACAAGACCCAGATGATCGTCCATGCCCGCTCCCGGATTGCTTGGGTCTGGCAGGCACAGGCAGCATGCCCTCCCCTTTCTTAGTCTCAGGCACAGTGTCATTCTCCGGAGCCTCGATGCACAGAGAGTTAGGGTCATTATTGGTTGGTAACTTTGAACAGTCCAAAGAATCTGGCCAGCCGAAACTGAACTGCTCCATAATGGGAGAGCATTTCTGCCTCGCTTGCTCGCACATGGGGCGGCATGCCGGGATAGTGTTAGACACTTTATCTGTGCACATGGGGACGTACAGAGAGCACAGGAAGAAACGGAGGTGCACATCGCAGCCGTACTCCACCAAGGGAGCAAATTCGTTGAGTTTAATTCTGGCCTCCTCTTGACTTTCATATTTCATGAAGTTGGGCATCCGTGTCATGTTGTAGCCAATTCCTTGGCACATGGGAATGGTGATTGGCTCACACTTTGCCGGTCTGCCCCACTCACCATCATAAGCTCCGATCTCCAGTGAGAATGCAGCAGTCAATAGTTGGCACAGTAAAATCACAACCCTCACGTGTCGGGCCATAGTGAATTTAAAAATCCCACAACACTCATTAGTAGGCGAAATGGTTCATCAAGTTCCCTGCTCTGTGAAATGAGGAGTTCTTTTTATCCAGGCATATTAGGAAACGCATCATCGAAGTCTATTAGACTGAATGCAAAACGTGCAAACAAAGTTGCTTGTACTGTTCATGGTCTTATCTGTGCAAATACCATTCCCCAGGGTATCCACTGAAATAAACCGCTCCTCAGGAATGGAAAGCAAAACACCGTCTCCCATCTAAGCTACGAGACGCGCGCGCCTATGGGACGTCAAACCGAAAGCACCGCGCGCGCCAAACTTTCCCCCCCCGTCACGCTTATTTCCGTTCCAGTGCGCGGACAAACTGCGCGCGCGTCCCGTGCCGTCCCAAGCCTAGACGGAACGGAGTGCCGTATAAGTTTCTCTCAGCCTGAACTTGGTCTTTTTCTCCCTCGTCGTGTGCTGGAGAGCTGGGCGGGAGCGGACAGGCTCCTCCTCGCCCGCGGCGCGCTGCCAAGCCATGGCATGCTTACGGTCACCCTGAGAGAGAGCGCATTAACATGGCCAATAGCACGCCAGAGTAAATAGAGCTGTGTGTCAGTGGAATAAATGGACAATGAATAACAATACCGGTTTGTTAGGCAGGACATTTGGGCAATGCACTGCAGGAGTGTTTGAATTAATAAAGGACAACCTATATGTGCAAGAAATAAAGCTTTTTTTTTTTTTTTTTAAACAGCATTACAACAACTTCTTGTTGTGCATATATATATATATATATATATATATGATTGCACTGCTGATAAAACATAGCACGAGCCAATATCCTTGAGGACAGAACTCTGATAACGCATTCATTTAAATGTCTCATTTGTATGTACTTTACCTGATAACTATGTTATCAAGGAAACTTCCTTTGATAATGATGGAATCGTACTTTATAACTATGGAAACTAATCAATGAGGACAGCGGGGTCTCATGAGAATATATTATATATAATATCTAGACTTATTGGTAGCACTACACTAACCCTTAACCCATTTTATCACCCATTTTACCTTATAAGTGTACTTTGTAGGTGTAGAAACCTGTCTTTTAGTATGCACAGTTTGCCTGTCCGTCTTTCCCCCATGCATCAGAGGAAAGGAACCACCACAGGACAACCGCTGACCAGATGTTCTTCAGGTGGTGGACCATTCTCAGCACAGCAGGGACAGTGATATGGTAGTGTAGTGGCGCTGGTACAATTGTCATCAGGCACAGCAGCGATGCTGGTGTTTTTAAGCACTGGGCATTCCTATTGGACACTTAATTGAACACACTTATCTTGTTGGTCCACCTTGTTGGTGTACAGTTAAAGAGTAGCTATTTTTTTCCATGCACAATGTATCCTAATGATCCTCTACTCTTCATCAGTGGCTAGATGTTTTTGGTTGGCAGACTATTCTAACTCAGCTGTGACACTGAGGTGTTTAAAGTAATTATATATCTACAATGTGACCTCCATGGTAGGTGTACCTACAATACACAGTATTGTATACATAAAGGCAATTCAGGATACAGAAGACTGCTGTTCCCATCTAGTGGCCATGAACCAAGCAGCTTCTTTTCTTCCTTCTGTGGTCGTCTACTGAGAGAAAAAAAATTTTCCCTGAGCTTTTCCAAACAATGCTACTTATTTGTTTTTTATATTAAAGTACCGCAACCCTTTTTTTAGATGGACTTTTACAAAAACGCTCGCAGAAATGAGTCGTCTCTGATTTCACCACTCTGCAGTCCAGTTCCATTAGCGTTGTCTCTTTTTGTGTGGCAGCACCAATGTCATTTCCATATGAATCCCCTCTCGTCCCAAACACAAACCTGAAGGTTCAGCCTCCGGTCTATGCCATTAGTATGCCATTTGCCCCCATTAGTACTTGCTGGCACTGCCCCAGCGTGGGTTGAAGGTGAGGACAGCAGCACCTGTGCCACATCGCCCCTCTATTCTCATTCTAAATGGGAGATGAGTGGCCCTGGAGTGCCCTTGTTAGGGATACATTAGCCCCTAAGCTGAGCCTTTTGTCATGGTGAGGAGGTAGCGAGGGCACGTCGGTCACGTTCCTGCAAAAACGAAGGACTGATTTTTTTCCTTTTCTTCTGACCGGTCAATTTCCTGTTTGAATAAATGAAACAGGATTCTTTTAATTGTCGGAATTGCTTGACGAGAGCTTTTCCAAGTCCACAGCCGCAAGTGTCTGTCGTCTGTCTGTGAAAGAGCCTATTCTTCCTGCTCAGTGAATAGAGTGAAAAATAAAAGCAGAGGTAGCGCATATACAAAGGCAATCAAAGTTACAAACGAAGGTAAAGCCAAGCTACAGCTTTTCCACAAAGTGTTCGGCCTCATTAAGGACAAATGGACAAGACGCCACAGTCTCATGGTGGCAAGAACAACATGAGAAACTCTCCTGAAAGGTGCCTTGTTCGCTCCAGACATGAAAACCTGCTTTAAATCATAACCACAGGCTATATCTTGTAAACAAGATGCTTAACAAAACCAGAGGAAACCTGTTGCCAACTATAGTGGGGTTTCTAGCCACTTGTTTTTATGTAGATTTTGAATTTGCACACAGAAAAATCTGAATGGAAATGCCAAAACATTTGCTGAGGTCTCAAGATTGACATATTGCAATAAAGGTTTCGGGAATAAATTATGATGTAACCAGTACGAGTTCCAATAAAATCCAGAACAAAAAATCCATGGCCATGTCCAAAACTGCATACTGGAAAAGCTTTGCTTTTGCCTCCAGCCTACTATTTAGTGTGGTAGTATGCAGTTTTGGACATAGCCCATGACTTTTTGGCTGACACTCTTTTGATTATGTCAACTTGTCATGCCCTCTTTAAAATGTTCTCCTAACAGTAGCTGATGGAAACACAGCATTTCATACTTTCTTTTGCCGACCTTTTGGAAATCCTTAAAATTTACGGGACATCTAGATGAAAACATACTTTACATTAATAAGACAGTGAATGGTCAAGATAAAATACAGACAAATTCAACTTAAACAATGGAAAATCAAGTTCTTTCACAGAAACACTCGAGCTTGAATGCAAGCAGTATAGCAGCAGAGCGACACTGACAGCACTATTTGTGGATGAGCGCATAAAATAGCCATCATGAATATTCCCAATATAACCATTAGCCAGGAGCCCAGGAGGCCTAATGCATTTGCACGCCTCTGGTTCTCTGGCACTGGAGTAACTGCAGTACCCTGTTTGCCTCGTCCAAAATTATGAGCACGGCGTACGACGCCAAGGAAAGCAAACACTTTATGAAAATAAATGGCTGAGGCTGCCGAGCTCAATTTGCTCCATGTAAAGTGCTCCGCTTAAACTGGACATTCCATAAAAATGCCATTTTTCAAAAGAGCAAAGCTAGCATGGTATTTAAACTTTTAGAATCCAGTATGGTTTCAGTTACTTTTATGGAGTCAATGGGGGAAAAGGTGACTTCTATCTAAAATGAAATGTTACGTATTTTCCATGTTTTTAGAAACACCACATCTTGCAGCACTGAATAAATTTAAAAAGTCAATGGTCGAATAGAATTCCCCTTTAAGGTTTTATCTCGGTCATCTGATCCTAACACTCTGGATCATCATGGCTGTTCTCAAGTGAGGGCCAGTTTGAGGCACATTGTCAAGATGCCTTGCAATCCTTAAGGATGTCATATTCCCATGCCTTGCCATGGCTTTTCGGCATCGCAGGATCGACTCCCTCTTGGTTTTCGGCCTCCGGTGCTTACACATGCTCACTTGACACTGTGGGTGTTGGTTTGTCGTCCTCTGATTAGGTTTCAGGCGAGAGACAGACACTCTCTGAAAGTCCCAGACAAGGATTTGTGGGTAGTGTCATTCATGCACAAGTGGCACACATACTTAATGAATACTTAATGGAAAGTCTACTAAGGGATAATTTTTCACTTTATTTTAGAGATGAGCGGCACGGGCCATTAAAATTAACAGCTTGCAGGCAAGGCCCACACATTCCAACCTGGGCCCAAATAGAAACCAAAAATCCCAGCTAATTTAGCTGAAGAAGCTAAGACATTATGGATAAGTTTCTTGACCAAACCTGTCTTGAATTCTTGAATCTGAAACAGCAAGCAACAACCAAGTAAACTTAGAAAGTGGCCTTTGTGCTGACAGCCACATGCATACACCTGGGACCAAATCATCTACACTACGAGAACAGCAGTGCTGTCATCTAAAGCATGGAGGATGGTATCCTTTATTGGCTGATTTAAAAAAAAAAGGCCTTAACTTACGTGCCTCCTCACCCCAGCTCGGGTTATTAGCAAGTCCTGTGGTCCTAACGAGTCCTATTAATACGGCATAGATGGCTGGAGGAGTCAAGTGGCATCTTGCTGGCTTCAATCCAATTGGGTTTCCAGGGAAAATCTGAAGACAGCCGTGACTGAGTGAATGAGTGACTGCCAAATATGTTTTGCAGCTGTGTTTATGACAGAGGGTTGCATCCAGAACCTTCAGCTTTTCGAAGCATGGGTGAAATCGAAGCTGCAGCTGTAGCACATTTCAGAGAAGCAGCGGGAAATCAAAGCGACGTAGGGTATCGGATCTGGCGGCAAAAAATAGAGCTGAGGCAACCAATTACAAAAGGTGCCTGATTTGATGATGTTATTCTACTGTATGTCTTCTATCCAAAATGGATGGGTAAACCAACAATTATGGGGTCTCGAAACCTAAAAGGGAAAAAAACACAGATTTGACTCACTTTTTAAAGAGTCTGGCCAGTAGGGAGAATGATCTTCATGAGCAAGCATAGACTTTACTTTTTTTTTATTACCCAAATATTATGACAGTCAGTGGTTGTCCAAGCCTCCCTGCACCCTAATAAAAAATGGTGTTTGGAGGTTTTGCCTACCTGCCTTTTCTGGATCCCAGCCTTGAATTGCAATTTCAAAAAAATTGTAGTGCATTCAAGTACAAGTAGTGAAACATTGGCCTAAATATCAACGAAATCAAAACATAAATAGTCCAAAAAAAGCATTTAAAACTGTACAGTGACAAACATAAAATATTGAAATATCAAAAATTACATACTGTGCACTATACACTCACCGAGCACTTTATTAGGAACATGTCCACCTTCTCATTCATGCAATTATCTAATCAGTCAATCGTGTGGCAGCAGCGCAATGCATAAAATCATGCAGATACAGGCCAGCAGCTTCAGGTAATGTTCACATCAACC
>JAOUQW010000028.1:10254792-10266491 GCA_028565825.1 Olivaichthys viedmensis | reverse complement strand
CTGTCTTTTTTTCACTGTCAAGTCATATATATATATATATATATATATATGGCACATTTAAAAACAACAAGTGTCCGTCAAAGTGGGGGTTTAAACAGGCCAGGAGCTGGGACTTTTCAGTACCATCAACAAAGAAGCACTGTGCCCTTCTAGGCACGTCTGTGTATCCCATTAAAACCATCAGCACTCAAATGTTCCCCCAAGATTCCTCCAAAAATGTTCTTGCTATACAAGAGACACATTAAAAATATGTATTTGAGGAAACCATTAAGCAAAACTGTTTAAGAAAAACAGCAGTGAATTTATTGCAGCCCATCGAAGGTCCTCAAACATTTCTCTCTCCATTCAAAGAAAATCAGAGGGGCCAGGAGCTCCATTCTAGGAGATAAGATGAGAGACGATCCCTCTGTCTAGGGGGGGAAAAAGACACAAAAAAAAAAAGACAATCTATTCACAGAGAACCCTTCTGGAACATCTCAGGGAGGAAAAAAAATACGTCCACCTTTTTCCCCTTTCGTCCCTCACTGGCTATTCCTAAATCTAGCCTGGTGCTACTCCAGACTGGGGAGTGTGTTTAATCAGAGGTAAGAAAACCCTCCGAGAGAAAGAGAGAGAGAAATAAAAACATATATTTCATACAGTATAAAGCAAAAAATGACCTTAAGAGAGGAAGCGAGAAAAATACCTTTCATAAAGCTAAAGAGAGAAAAAAAGGCCGGACTCCTGCTGTCAGTGGCAATGATATGAATAGGGCATTGATCTGCCAGGCCGGAGATGAGGGAGTAAATGGAAAGCGGCGTTTGCTGAAGTTATTGGGGCATGAATCATATTAACTGCCATACTGAACAGATTTAAGAGCTATGAGTTTTATTTCCTCTGCTCCCCCCCACCCCCAATCTTCCACTTGCACCAAATGACCTGGACGGCACGTGGCACGCTGCTGTCTGCACTGTTTATATGGCCGCGAATGAGCGTCTTTTTAACACGCCTGCAGCACGCCGACCCTGGATTCAGTTTATAGACGTAACATACATGTTTGGAAGAGTCATGGAGATAAAAAGAAGAAAAAAATAAATAAAAAATCATGATTCCTTGTCAGGTCACACTGTTCACGCTAAAATGATGTGTATGACTCCAGTGTCTCATATCCAGACTTGCCCGATACAACTCTAGTTGTGATGGTGTTTATTCTGATGGGTGGCCTTCCTAAACTCCATGTGTGCATAGATGACACCATCTTATCAGGTCAACCCTTCCTCTGGATGCTCATCAGATATAAAACACACAAAGCTTTTCTCTGTTTAGGAACATGCCAGGGCTAGTAGAGACATCCAGGTCCAATTCGATCTCGTGTCTCGATTTTGAGATGGTATCAGCCTTGAGTTTGCACGAGAACGTTCCAGACAAAGACTGTGGTGCCTCTGCAAGGCAGTCTGAACATGGCAGGTTTAAAAACACATCGTGGAACGGTGAAGCTTTCAATACGCCATTTGCAGCTCAATCCGGCACGAGCCTACATTGAAAATATCACTATCACTCAATCTAGGGCTGGCCAGTATGACGACACAATGTCAATATCACACAATATTGACATCATGATACATTTTTCAAAGCGTCATGGATATCGTCACATGTCAGTGCTTTAATACTTCCATTGCTACAAACGCTAACAAGTAACTAATTAGATGTTAAAATCTATTTTTGTACCAATTATTTTATTTCCCCTCCTGTTCCTCTTCATATACTTACATTTGTTTGTAAATGTTGAATTTAAAAAAGTTTTAATTTTTTCCACTGTTTTTAAATATATATGTATATTTTTAGCAAAACTGGAAAGTGAACTACAATATCTTTTACAATACCTTTCAAACGAAAACCTGTTGACATGTGTAAAACTGAACAGTATACATGTCCCTATAATTGGCCATATGATGTTCCACAATATTCAACACTTACTATATTGTTATAATGCTACGTCAACACGTCGTTTCATTCATGATGAAACTGCCTACGTAGGCAACCTTTTTAGGAAGCGTTGTGCCCCTCATTTGGAAGGCAGCCGTCTTTTAAGGTTCCGAATTTGAGGATTTTTTTGGGAACATCACGTATCTCACAGCTGTCTTAGGAAGGCTAATCCCATAATTCTGAATAACTTAATCCCAAATAACTAAACAAGTACAAGTAAACAGCGATTTTTGTATTGCAATACTGTGGCAATGTCGTGAACCGTGATAGGGTTGGGAAATTATATTAATATAAAATTTTATTATGAGCACATACTTACTGAACAGTTTTGTCCCAAGGATCTACTTGACTCCTGTTGATCGTTCATGTCGGACATCACAAAGTTTACAGAGGCTTTAATAGAAAGTGTTTCCTTGCCAAGTCTCTTTGGTGAAGTCGTAAAATTAGGTGTACGATTAAAGTGTCAACTTTAAAAATCTGAAAATCTTTCTGTACACGTTCATACACAAGGCAGTAAAATCGCCTCGGCCACAGGCATTTGTTAAGAAACTCCTAATGTCCTACATGACAGCCAGGAACGTATGAACAGGAGAACTGACACTTATTTGAGCATTTGAGTGACTAACTACCAAAACAGCCAAAGCCGAGTAAACCAAACAGAGTAAAACAAACTGGCCCCGAAGAAGCCCAAGTATGCAAAATGGGTGAAGTATAATACATCTCAATTTATACACATACAATTATAAGGATTAAATGACAAACTTTCTCTTGCGGGGAGAAGCTGAAAAGAAATCTAAAAGTAAATATATAATACATTCTACACACAACATTATTTATATTTATATATATATATATATATATATTTATATTTATTATTGTATTTTATATTATTCTAGACGCATTATTTTTATATATTATATATATATAAATACATCTTTTTGGAGTGTGTAAACCTGTTTTCCACATTTTACATTTACAGCATTTTGCAGACACCTTCATCCATAGACACTTACAGAAGTACTTTATAGTCTCCATCAAAAAACATATCCTCATGCAAGAACAGCAGAGAACAGAGTACGAGTCGAGGGTTTATTTGTCTTTCTTTCTTTGGCCATGTTCCAATATCACACTAGAAGATACGTTAACACAACTGCCAAGTAATTTATTTATCTGTGAAACATTTTTACTGCCTCAGCACTCCTTATTATTGTGCTTTTTAGACATTGAGAAGTACTGGTACGTTTTGCTGAAGCAACAAAAGACCAAAACACCAAAAGTTGAAAATGTCTAGACGTCTCCACTGGCGCTGCGCTGCAAAAATCCACATCTGTGCTGCGCATCCAGTTGGAGAGATGTTTGAAAGCAGTGGTAAATTTTCCACAAATTATGTGAAAACCTCTTTACTATAAAAAAATACCCACACCAATTGAAAAATAGATATTTTTCCAATTATGTGTCAATCTCAAAAAAACGACCTCAATAAGATTGATATGGTGAAAATCTGTCGTGATAATGGAGAACTTTATTCCATGTAATCATGTCTGGCCCTTCTGACTCATGTGAATGTCAAGAGGGTGAACGTGAAAACTGAAATGAAGAAACGAACCTTCTTCAAACGAACCAGTAGTGCTGGGTAGATTAACGAGGAAGTGTAATCCATTAACGATTACAAATTACATGACTAAAGATGCAATCATATTACTTCCAAATGTAATCTAATCGGATTGCTTTAAGAATTTTTTTTTCCTGATCTGAATTATTTGTTTTCATTATACTTTATAATGTAGAATAATTTTGTGCCGTTTTAATAAAAAAGTACAAAAAAGGCTTGTGTTTCTTTTGGAGAATTACAGCTAATGCGGCTAAAAATGAACGAAAGCTGGGGAAACAGATTACTGTGGTCTCTTTTGTTGTATGCCAACTGACTTCTATCGGTTTCCATTCATTGTTAGCTACGATTGTTTTTCTGGACTGACGTATTCCTTTAAAAGTGCCAGTACTGGAAACAGTTTTTAAAGGCAACACCAAAAATATACCAGCACGACAGTATACTATACTACGCTATTTAAATAGTATATCCTCATTGAAAATGTAAAGTTACTGTGATATACCAGTAACCGTGACATTTAAATAAAACACTTATCATACCGTACCAGCGCTACTCAAGACCATCCTTTCTCTCCAGAACCATTCATAACTCTGAAGTACACTGAAAAAAAAAGCAGTGGGTCAGCTTGAAGCAATTACTAACGTATTACCCTGGTTTATAGCCCCTGAAACAGCGATGGTAATTGGCTCTATGATGTGATAATGCACTGTACCAGTCAACGCCCAGAGCGGTATATTATTCTTACACTCGGAGATTATTTGCTGTCAAATGACGACTAAACTGGCAGCAAAGCCTGCCAGAGGAGCAGGCAGCAATCTGGAGGGAATGGAAAACAGAGGAAAGGCCACATTGTAATAAGGCAGAAAGTTAGCCAGAAAACAATATGTATTTAAAGCTTTCGACATGAAAAGACTCAAACTAGTCTCTTGCAATGTTCTAATCTCCGTACAGCAACCTCAGAGTTTAGTTCTGAAACCACAAAACTCCCAAAACATTACAGGCAAGAAATCAAATGACCCAAATCTGTTGTACACCACACTTTCAAATCATAAACACTTGTTCTTTTTTGCACATTATTTTCACATTATAAGTGATATGGAACAGTGCAACAACGGGGAAAAAAAAAGAACAACAAATTAGGAAACAAATGGAACAACAGTTGTGTACGAATCCATAACAGGTTGTACGCAAGTTAACATTTAAGACACTTCTGATTACACTTTCACTCTGTGTGAAGTTCAATTGCACCTCAAGAGTTCCTTAGTTGCTATTTTCGATTATTTCCGTCCCATTGACTTGGATGCGCCTGGAAAAACAAAACTGAGCGTTCGTTATTGAATACCGGAGCCGGGTTTCTTAAGCAAGATAGCATAAACATAAGAATAAACATTATTGCAACTTGCCATATAATAAATTCATAAAGAACAAACCGAAAAAGTCAAGCACGTGTGTACAACTTGAGAGAGAAATAAAGCACAGGTAAACACAGTGTTTTAAAGTATACACTACATTTTGGGGGGCCTGGTTCAGTATTTTAATGTGTGGTTGCTCTCACACTGCCCTCTTGTGATGAATTATATTATAAGCAGCAGTGTAAAATGTGCCCACTTACTGTTCACTTCTCAGGTCTGAGAGCGGAAAACATCTTGGAGCACATGTGTTTTTCTTTGTCCAGGTCGTCCTTGTAACAACTGCAAGCGTGCAAAACGGTTTAGACTCCCTTTCAATGTCAATAAGGCTAAAGGGACAGAATTCAACTTACTTCGCCAGCTTTCTTAGCAAGTTGTTAATGTCGGTATCAAACGGCTTTTTGGCTTGAGCCATTGTGAGGTAATCTTGTGCCTTCTCGTAGTCGTACATCTCCAAGCATGACTAGTGAAGAAATAAATGAATAAGAAAAGTAAATTAATTAACAAGTGCTGTTTCGCATTTTTAGATGCTAGCTGGAAACAAAAGCGTGTTTCGATAGTCACCAGTCACAGACCAGAGCTGCAATTTTTTCTTCAGTGACGGTCATTACTTGTTAAACTGTCTTCTTTTCTTTTTTTATATATATAAATTTTTTGTTCTTGATTCTGTTATGCTTTTAACTAGGGCACGACCGATGTATAGATTTAAATAAAAATAAATCAACCGATATTAATGTTCCACAGACTTATTATCATCAGTGAAATGTCATATGCATTAGAAAGAGTGTGTAAGTGCAGGAAATGAGGGACGGTGTAAAGACAACGGATTTAGAACCTGTCTTGAGTCTATATTACTTTGACAAAAGAATATTTATACTTTTTCCAGAACGTTTTCTGAATTTCTATACTTTTCAAAGGTCTGATACATATCTTTATATTTAATACTTTTCCAGACCTTAGCAGGAAAATCTTGTAAATGTACTATAAGGAAACATTATGAATGTGATGATATTTTGCACAGCCACCAAACCCTGGCACAGGCACTAGGGGGCGCTAATTGGTCCAAAAAGGACCAAATGGCCTCATAATCATA
This sequence comes from Olivaichthys viedmensis, assembly GCA_028565825.1. Taxonomy (NCBI): domain Eukaryota; kingdom Metazoa; phylum Chordata; class Actinopteri; order Siluriformes; family Diplomystidae; genus Olivaichthys; species Olivaichthys viedmensis. The sequence continues at coordinate 10,260,415 of JAOUQW010000028.1, read as the reverse complement.
GGATGGCGTCAAACGTCCTCACAATTGTGTTTTTACACACACAAAAAAAATGCAGATTTTATTTGAAAACTAAAAAAAGAGCCAAAATATTTCTTTTTGGTTACTGATGTTAAGGTTAGGTTTAGGTGTGGGCACAGCATTAATTAGCTAAAGTAATAATTACGTCAGTGGAAGGTCCTCACAAAGAACCAACGCGTGTGTATGCGCAATTACGTTCGCTTGGTCGGCTGTGGCAACAACAGGATTCAAATTCACAATGTCCAGATAGGGCAAAGTTCATGTTATTCGACATCTTTTATATTTATATTGGTGCAAGACTTTGTGGGTTTCGGCTGTTTGAGAAATAGAAAATCATACCAGTAAAGCCCTGCTAAACGAAAACTATTGGTGCCCGTCTAATCTTCAACTACATTGACTGATATTATCCGTTATTAGACGTTTTATCTCCTTAAAATGATTGCATTAGTGACAACTTTCATATTCATGCTCACACACAAATAAGCGTTGAATAAATACGGCACGTGGAAGTATATTCGGTGTCCACACCTTCTTAGTGGCTCTAAGATACGTGTTGGGTAACGAACCAGCGAACCGATAGACTTGACTCGTCGAGAAATAATTTGTGAAAGGCTCGCAAGTTTGACAATAAAATTGCTCAGGGTGTTGGACATGACATTTACAGCTGTAGCGAACAGACGCAGGGGCGAGTCACTGACCTGGCCACAGCGGAAGAGGGCTTTGGTGTTACCAGGGCTGATTTCCAGAGCTCTCTGGCCGAACTTCAGGGCTTTGTGAGGTCTCTCCAGGCGGAGGTAGGTGAGGGAAAGGTTGAGCAGGAAGGGCAGCCTCGCCTCCTCCACACGTCTCCTCTCCTCCTCATCCGCTGGCTCGCGGTTACTCAGCAACGTCATGGCCTACACCCACGAAAACAAATAGTCCTGACCTGGTCTTAAATGTTCCTGCTCCTAAAGACGAATTCAGGCCTGACAGTACTTTTGTGATTCGTATATTCAAACACAAACTCAGAGGTATTAGTGATTGCAAAAAAAAAACAAAAAAAAAAAAACAGAACTACTGAACCCACCTGCTTGTATCGCTCTTTGGCGTCTTCGTAGCGGCTCTGGTTGAAACAGCGGTTGCCAAAGCTTCGCTCGATGTCGATTACATTGAGCAGTGAAGCCAGAGGAGCTGTGTTCTGCTCTTCCTGTGAAACACGTTTGAAGGAACAGCTTCTTTTTTTTTTACTCAGCATCACGTTAAAGGGCATGGAGAAATATCAAAAATGAACGCCATGATAACAGTACAACCCAATAACACAGTATCTCAAAATAATGAGACTGTTTCTTGAAATTCTGAATTAGTAAAACTGTGCACTGAAAACTAAGTCATAATTTTGAGAAACCCTCACTACTTTGAGATCATTTCAAGAAACGTTCTTCAAGTGGCAGAAATGGGTGTCCATAGTCTGATGATTAGATATTTGAAAAGCCAGGTTGTGGAAAAATGGAGACGATTATATCCAGCAGAAGAGAGAAGTTTAAATACGCCCTGTTTTATAAATCTTGTAGTATAAGGCATAAGGAGCACCTGGAAATAGTAGCATCAGCTATACCGGTATAGCATAACGTTAACAGCATAATTTCTTTATCATGATTTACAGTCATACTGGTGTACCGTAAACGTCGCTAAACAAAATAAAACCAAATTCTTGAAGTTCAGTTAGCACGTCAATCAAAGATAAGTGCAACGGCTTGGTAACTGATTTAAATAGACAAAACCAACTAAAATAAATAAAATTCAGCACTGTTCTAATATTGACTAACCTAATGCGCGCCAGAAGCATGGAGCTCTGTGTCTAATATGATACACTTAAACTGACTATGTAATACATGTCTCAAGCTAAAAAATAAATAAACCTAAAAATATATATATAAAATATTTTTAAAAAACATATATAGGAAAATATTAAATAACAAAGTGTGTATAATAAGAAAGTAGAAAATACATAAATAAAATAACAATAATATAAAGCAAATAAATAACCTTAAATGTACAAAATGAAGTAAATAAGAATACAAAAATTAAAGACATAATTAAAAAAAAGGAACAAAAAATAAAAAAGGAAAAGAAAAAGAAAATAAATACCATATTTATTTATATACCAAAGAACGTAAACCATATAACAGGGATTGTTTAAGACCTCATAACTTAGTGTCACAATACAAGGGCAGAAGTAGTTTGCATTTTAAAATAAATAAATAATAATTTTAAAAAAAACAATCCTCACCGGCATCAGCGCAAAAAACTCGTCCACTTTGGCCGAGTCAAGAAAGTCGCAGACCTGCACCTCATAGAGCACCGTGGCCCCCGGCGGGATGAGTGGAGGGCAGCCCATCTCTCCGTAGGCGTAGCTGGGCTGCATGAGAAAACGAGAGAACTCTCCCCTCCTCATGGTCCGCAGGCCCAGTTCGAGGCCCCACACAGTCATGTCTGATAACGGCCCAAGTTAACAGATTAATAATGATGAATAATAAATGATCATGATAATAGGACTCACGTTGACTTGTTGGAATTCCATTCACAGCTTACCTCTTCCTAGCTTCATCATTTTTGGAAATTTGAAGCTCCTCGTCGACTCAAACGGCTGATCGGAATACTCCAGGAATCCAGAAAAGTGAACTGTTGGCGTGATGAATATGACATCAACGTGGATATTGCTGTACTTACTAATTACAGATTGCATTAATTTTGACCAATTACTTTTTTGTATCATGTGAATGCTGTGATTCTTTAAAACACCCAAAGATACACTTGTCAGGATGTTCGAAGCAAACAGTAAAACATTTATGGATTGGTTTGAGGGCTCATTTACATATCACTCTGTGATATCGGTGTTGAAGAGGCCAGTATCGCAATGACGATTCACAATCGTTATATCGTACAGTCGTACTACTTACTGCAGACTGAAGCGTCTCTTGGTACGAGTGGGCCTTCTCCCTCATGCACCACTTCCTTGAGAATCCCTCTATCTCCTAAAACGTCTTGCATTTGCTGAGCAAGACGTTGGAAAGGCGTCTATAACGGTACAACACAAAGAGTTAGCAGCTTCACACTGTTTAAGCTAATGGGGTTAGGGTCTTTAGAGTTAGCGAGTTAGTTTCAGACTACTTAAAGGAATATTTTGGCCAAAAACTTAATTTCAAAAATTTCAAGTCGGCCACTGAGGCGCTTGACATCTTTTACTCTCTGGTCAGTTTACACGGGAGATCAAATTTCGACCAGACCTCGTCATCAAGATAAAAGAGCCTTTCAATATAATTTATGCAAAAGATCCTGGATGTCAAACAAGCGTTTATTGTATTTACCACAGGCTTTAAAATCTTGTCCCAATTTTAACCTGTAAATGTTGTTAACATAATAGTATTACATAGAAGAGCTACGGGAGCTCATAAAGACCAACCTTAATTTTTTGTGGTGGCCGATTTTGGGGCATTTCTGTGTTTTCATTCACGGGTTTAGTAAATATAACGTGCAGATATCTGTACTGACCGTCAGTTTATTATAAACATGCATTACTACTGTGTATGATCACAAAGTCCGTTCGTCCAGTGAGATATTTTCACTCTTACGCTTCGTCGTAGTCTTTCACAAAGTTTGAATTTGAATTAATATTAGGAAATATTGCGGCCAGGCAACAAACAGAATTCCTTCGGGAGCAGACATGAGTGGGATTTTTTTATTTATTATTTACCAGTCCCACGCACACCTCTAGTTTAGGCTACAATTTTTGTGGCTTTAAAAAAGACTAAACTTCCGAATATTCAAAAATTGAATCAAACACCAACATAACGAACGATTATTCGAAATTATTCAGGCCAGCGCTATGGGGTTTGTTTTTATTTTATTGTACTTGCGTGTGTCAGGTTATCAAAACGTGTGAATTGTAAAAAAAACAAACCAAAAAAACAATGGTTATCTTGTGATTTTTTTTTGTTTAGCAAGTGTTGTTTGTCAATGCAAAGGGAAAAAAAAAAAAAAGAAGGAAAAAAACCTAACAACGACAAAAAAGGGCGACAGCAAATATAGTCGTTCACGTTGTTAAATAAAAATAAATAACTAGATCACCAATCTGCTGTTGGAGTGGCTGACTTTTGGGTGTTCTTTGCCATGGAAGTCTATGTATTTTTGGGGTGAAAAGAGACTTCCAATACGAACAAGCTTTCAGTGCCAAACTGAAGAAACCCAACATGGCGGCACTAATTGACTACATTTAGGTTAAGGGCATGAAATTAACTTCTTCTTTTCTTTTTTCCCTGACTATTCCTTTAAACATTACCGAGTTAATCTGTCCAAAAAAAAACTGCTAAACATTATCTGACAATAAGCCAAGACAAAAAATAAATCAAAAACCATCCGAAACTCAACTTTTTCTTTTTTTTCCCCCCAATTAGTAGTGACCATCGGGCATTTTTAATCTCACCTGTATTCCGACGCGGTGGCGCTCCTCGGGGTCAATGAACTGCAGGATTCGTGAACACACGCCGTTCGTCGGCATGATTACGAGACTTGACGCTCGTTTAACGAGTCGATCTGTAAATGAAGTGCAACATCAACTCGGTCCATTATTTATTTTTTTTTATATATATTTTTTTTCCCACCACGTTTTGAAAAGTCTTTCGTCAAGCCCCAGACTGGAACATAGGGGGCGCTGCTCTAAGCTTGCCACCATCACCATACTTAAGTATTTTAAACATCCGGCGTGGATAAAGTCACAACAGTTCGTGAAGGTTTTTAATAAGCTTAGGTTTTTGTCCATGTTATTACAAGTAGGGCTTTATTTATTTATTTTATTTTATTTTTTGGAGATAAAAGAGTCTATAAAAGAGTCGATTCAATGCCCGAGACACCACCGAATTGACCACGTGCTTCAAATGACAGAAGCCTCGTTGAGAAAGGCACGAACTGAATTCGACGTGCGTGTCCGTCTGCTTGCGGATAAACACGCGTTCGCTTGAATCGAAGTGTTAAACGTGGAACAGCGAGACTTTTACGCGGTTAATTGGCTGTTTCGCTGTCGTTACCTCAAGAGTCGTTCATTTGAAATGAATCAATACCTCTGGTCACCGCAAGAGGGCGCTGTGGTTCTAATAGTCAGTTTTTATGGTCTTGTGTGGGTTTTTTTTTTTTTTTTTTTAATTAAGGTAAAGTCAGGTCAATTGGGTCATCAGATGAAAAATTGTTCGAGCGTCCTAGCCCTTTAAATGAACATTTAATTTCAATTTAATTGCTGAAAAAATAATTTCATCCTGTTGATTTGATCTGAGTTAATACCACTATGCTAGACTGATCACATGTCCCTGATGCACACAACACACCAACTAAACCTGATAAATAGCATCAGGCGTTAAAGTGTTAAAGCGGGGAAATGACCAGCAGTGATATATATATTTTTTTATTATAAACATTTACAACGATCACACTTTTTCCTTGCAACTATAGAATAGAAAGCTCCTTTATACAAGTACAGTACAGTGAAATTGATTCTTCATATCCCAGCATGTCGGTAAGCTGGGGTCAGAGCGCAGGGTCAGACATGATACAGCGCCCCTGGAGCAGGGAGGGT
>JAOUQW010000028.1:10239274-10254692 GCA_028565825.1 Olivaichthys viedmensis | reverse complement strand
GAGGGTTAAGGGCCTCGCTCAAGGGCCCAACAGTGGCAGCTTGGTGGAGCTGAGGCTCGAACCCACGACCTTCTGATTAGTAGCCCAGCACCCTAACCACTGAGCATAAGTAGTACCATAAAAAGTCAAAGATGTATGACTTCAAAAATGTCTTTCTGAAGTTTAGTTATTAATTTTTCTAAAGCTATATATATATATATATATATAAACTCAAATCTTGGTAGTTTTTACGACCTTCTGCCTATAAATACAAGACTTAAAAATGCACAGTGATTTCAATAGATATGTTTTTTTTTCCATAATAATAAATAATGTCTTTACAAATTCACAGGTTGATTTAATATATAGTTAATATAAAGGAGTGATATTGCAATACAAGCCAAGCCGTTGCCGTGTAAGATCCGAAATGTTTTATTTCCACTATTTGCAATTAGCCACCTGGTTTCAGCAAAAATAATGCTACAGTGAAAGGCCAAAACAACTGTAAGAAGGATCACTCAAAACAGACATGGTATTTCTATCCGTTTCTTTCACTTCTTCTGTAATAGAATAATAGGGGCATGTTGAAGCACTTATTTCCTTATAACAGGTTTCTATCGAGAAGAAAATGTAAAAAATAAAAATAAATGTATTTTCTTTTGACTACTGTTTTGTTCGTTTTGGTACATTAAGCCACGTATTAGTGTTTTAGAAGATGCAGTGTGAAGCTAGCATACACTGAAAGTGTTGCAAATTACAAAATCACCAGCCTTGTCAATCCATTGCTGTGAAATAAAAAAAAGTTTGCTGCTAAAAATGCTTCAAGTGATATTTCTTTCCATTATAGCTACGATCTGGGAACAGCCAAATGTTAGTAGTACTGATGTTGCAACGCGGTTACTATGTTAATTTAGTGAACAATTATAAGATCATTCATGCATTAGATTGTTTATCAAAAAAAGGGGTAATTAGGATTATAGTGAACTTAAAACCTACCTGAAGCAAGTCATCTTCGATGCCACGTTATTAAATGTTTCAGTTTTGCCATATCCCACTATCCTTTGAGACAATATATGAGAATAAAAGGGCATGTTTCTCATTTCTGACAATATTCAGCCCACAAAGTTCAATTATATAAAATATAGGAAGACAGATTTCATGGCCAGATCGAAAAAATTTTTTTACATTTTTTTCTTCTATACATTAGGAAGACATGCTGGGATTACTGCTGTTACTGTTCTTATGAAATCAACTGACCACAAGCAATAATCGCATGCTACAGTATTATTCATAAACTGGTTTCACATTTTGGTTCAAGCATGGAGAACTGCCAGTATGGATTGTCAGTTCAAAAGGACTACAAACAGTGTAAGTATGATTCATGTGTAAATAACATAGCACACAATTGATCTTTTTAAAGAATCGAAGATTAAAAAAAAGATTTTTTAAAAACTCATACTGATTTAAAAAAAACAAAAAACATTATTCACACCATGACAGCCCGATGTGAGGAAACACTCTTTATGCGTTGAGACTTGGCCATTGGTCTTTGGAGCTCTCCAGGCGGAATAAGTATATCTGCAGGTTTGGGAGACATGTTTGGCTTAAGGCCCCTCAGAAAGTCTATGGTTGCATACTCCGTGATTGAGTTGTTGGGTGGCACGGCCCTCTGATTGCTCATGCTTTCGGACTGTAGCACCTGAACGTCTGCGTAGTGCAAGCCATCGGAATCCGTCTTCTTCTTCTTGTTCACTTTGGCGTACTCGGGCTCAGCTGCCACATGTTCGTATATGTGCACATCTACAGTCTAATCAAAAAGAGATGAGAGACAGTGATGAGGGCTGGAAATAAAGACTCATGTATTAGTCTCACTGAGAAAAGGGCCTGATCTAGGATAAGCTCCCCATATCCATATCATTTAAATAATGAAATAAAATTGAAATAAAATGAATATATTATAAGGGTGAGCTGTAAGAACTGATTCCTGATTAGCATTATTACATTGTAGTGATGGGAAATGTGACTCCATTTCGGATTACTGGTTTGATTCTTTCAATCTACCTGTTTAAGTAAATCTAGTTTTGATTCTTTCGATTCACCACTCAGAGCAGCATCCATCAATAATTGTGAGAGGAAACCAAATACACTTTGTGTTCATCATTTAGGACGTGTACAGTCAACTCTATAATTACTGGCACCCTTCAAGAGAATGGGCAAAAATCTTTGTATATAATCAACATTACATGCAAAACTTCACATTTTAAACTCAGACAACTAAAGAAACTACTTATCTTTCCTCTAACAAAAATCACTCATTTTTTAAATAATAATAATAATAATCTCACTTAAAAACACATGTAAAAATTATTGAGACCCAAAAGAATATTTAAATAAATACAAAAATAATCTATTTATTATTATTTTCTCAGTCTCCAGAAACTCTATTGCAGGCTTTGACTTAATATTAGCTTACACACATGTAAAATGTTTTTGTCATCTATCCTCATGGGATAAACCAAAAAGCTTTCAACACAAAAGACAGATGGTTGTTGATCTGTTGAAGTCACGTGATGGATATAAAAAAAAATACATAATATTAAAAAAGGTCAGTTTAAAATTTGCCAGGAATTGGGGCTCCCAAGTGGCACAACAATAAAGTGTTCGCCCTATGGTCTGAAGAGCGCTAGTTCTGGCCCCGACGATGCCACAGCCATCCGTGGCCGGGAGTCTAAGAGAGTATAATTGGCCCTGCTCTCTGGCAATACACTTTCTCTCCTGTCGATCAAAAGCGGCACCAGCCAATCGTGGGCATCTGTGAGCTCATGCACACGAAGAGGGCAGTTGGCGCTTTCCTCTGAGCACACGGGAGTGCCCTGTGACGTTGCATGAGCAGCAGTTCGTAAAGATGCGGTAGTTGGCTTCTCACGTGTCTCGGAGGAAACACGTGCTAGCCTTCATCCTCTCCGGTTGGTGGCTGTCGTGCAATAGGAGAATTAGCTAGTGTGGGTGGGAATTTGGGAGAACTTTTATTTATTTATTTTTAATAAAACAAATTGCCAGGAATTAAGCATACGTCCATTGGCTGCTTTTTCCACGAAGGGTGCCAATAATTCCTGAGTTGACTGTATGCCAGAAGATGGACATACCAGTCAACTGTTGAGATACACACAGCCTAAACAACGTGGAATATATGGAGTATAAAGATTTTGCTTGATTTTTGTGTACATTTTTTGGGGGGTAATTTCAATTTATTTGTGTTTGAATCGCCCAACTCAGAATGATTCAACTTGGAGTAAATTAATCACCCATCCCAATTACTTTGAGTAGTATGGGCCAATGGGTTTATCTGAGGATTAAAAACTGTTTATCAGGCAAAATTACACTCATAGTCCTCACCAAACAAAAGGAAGAGGCAACTGCAATTGAGACAAGAAAGAAGGCGAAGACAATATGGCACAAAGTTAAAAAGGCGAGAGGTTAATGGCACACAAGAACCAGTTGCTGTAATTAAATGCCCCAATAGAGTAATTGTAGTCATTTTGAGAAATAGATACCTGACGCAGAGAGGCTGCAGATGGAGCTGACAGAAGCAAAGACAACATTATTATTTATACATTTTATCAGCACAGTTAATGCATCAATGGTTTACAAGGCAGCTAAGTGAATGTATCAGCAGTGGTTGGATGTATAATAGCCTGCTCCTGGAGTTCCACAGCCATACGCATTTTGGTGTTTTCCTTGCTCTAAAACAAGGAAACAAGGAAAACAACAAAATATGCAGCGCAGGGGTACTTTAGGATCAGAGTTGAAGCACTAGCTGCATCTCAAATGGCGTACTTTAAGTTCAGACTGAGAAATTCAGTGAAATGTTGTGTGCGTTTAACATGCGGATAATGTACTAAAACTGGCAAAAGATTAAGTGTGGATTATTAGACACTTTTTGCACTCAATGGTCGCAGCCGCGCCACCTAGTGGAAATGGAGGAAGAAGGTGCTACGGTTAAAATTTTGTTAAATGGACGATGCGCCGAGCGAGAACACTGCTACACCGTGGATGCCGATAAGGAAGTTTAAACATAATATACAAATCTTTCATTATATTAAAAGAGTTAAAACCGGACACTGTGGGTTTTTAAAATCGGTGGTTGCTTCTGTGGAGGTTCTTCTGGCAAGGGTCAATAACGCGAGGTACCGCACGGCGAGCTGTCATGTTCGATTTAGGATGTTACTATCTTACTAGTCTTGCAAGCCAGACCTCTAGTTTTTGTTTGAGAGTCCGGTACCTTTCGTCACTAAACGCAGCTACATTAACAGGAAGAGGCCAGTTGACTTGCATTGCAACCGACCAATCATAGACATTTCCCGGAGCCTGTCGGCTTGTCACAAACTGCTTTAAGAAAAAAATTCTTGATGCGACAATAGTGACAATATCTTGCCCTGAAATGCTCAATGAGTTCAAAAGTTTGTTTACCCGCCGGAAACCTTACAAGGAAGTGCGGATAGCCAATCAGATTACAACCTTCAATATTCTGAAGCTTGTGGCCAGAAAAGGGTACAATAAGTACCAGAGGCTCATAGGCCATAGGCAGAGCGCCTGAGGCTGAGACTACTATCTCACAAAATCCCAGGTAGACTACTACATACTTAAGTGCATAGTGTATAGTGTGAGAATATAGTGCATAGTATACCATTTGAGACAGCTACTGTATTAGGCAGTCAAGTAAATGTCTAGGGATTCAATCCGGACCTCAGAGCACCAAGCCAGTCCATGTTTTTGTTAAATCCCAATGCCCTACACACCTGAACATGGTAGTCAGCCCTTAATCAGGATTGAGTGGATTGGGAATGGAAAAAAACACAGTAGGCTATGGAGGACTGAGCTCTTTAATGTTTTATTAGTGTTATTACTAGAACTTCAGCCATTTTAACAAGACACTGATTTTGGAGTGTTCATACAGTGTAGTCTTGGTGGGACTACCTGTATTATTGATGATGCACTTTGATTATACATCAGTTTTTACACAGCTGTGAGCAGTGAGTTGATTTCAAATGTAATGTCCAATTGACAAATGATTGTGTCAGTGATATGAAGTGTAACAATGGCTACATTATCTGCAAAGTTTTCTCGACGACCATTACTTCTTAGAATGAAGTTCTAATAAAAAGTCTAGTTTCAAACACTACCTTTTAGAATAGAATAGAATAGAATAGAATGCTCCTTTATTGTCACATATACATATACAAGTACAGTGACTTTTGGACTACCTTTTGGACTTTCCTTTTGGACTACGTTTTATATCTGAGTGTATAAGTAATACAGATATAGCGATCACGAGTTTTCTTACCTTTCCTTGTTGACCGCTTACGAGACAGCTTCCTTGGATTTAAACCCCACCTAAAACAGAGACGTAAAACAGAACTAAGACTTTTGTAGGCACGTTTGGCTCTAAATGTTGAGGCTAGTACTCCTCCAGTTGTCCCGAAGTCTCAGGAGATTCAGTTCCAACATTATCATCCTTTCCAGTCATTAATATTTGGTTGCCTCAAACCACATTGAGTTGTTAAGTAATCTCAAACAGAACTGGCTATCTGGTTTTTGACATTGTGAGACAAGAGTATATTGCGTAGCAAAAACTGTGTTGGCACCTATTTTGAACCCATAATACTTCCATGGTTCATATGTTTAAAATAAAAATATGGAATCTAATGTAAAAAATTGTATTACTTATCCAAATGATGCTGTTGGAACCGAGTGAGTGATGATTGCAGTTGAGGTTGGAAATTAAAAATTAAAATGTCTATCTGACACGAACAGGTGCATTTGACAACACATTTCCTGTTCAGTAGTTGTTTATCAAATCTGTATGAAATATACATAAAATATCAATCACATTGCTTACTCCAGTTTTCTGGTACCCAAGTATGCCGCAAAATGAAATAGAATGTTTCTACAACACTTTTGTTTTTTACAAAAAAGTGTATTTTGTGCATGCTACCAGGCTACTGGTGGCATGCCAAAATCTACTCACTGTCCAATCATAGTTCGTTAACAATTTGGAGGCGTAGTTGGGGTAATTTTTGTTACACAATTTCCCTCTTAATTTAGGTTAGTTGTTGCCAATTCCCACCCACAAGCTAGCTCTCTAGCTACCAATCTGGGATTAGCTTCACGTCTGAGAACATGTGAAGTCAGTCAACAAATCTTTTTGAACTGCTGCTCATGCGTCATAAGCTAACAGACGCCTGTGATTGGCTAGTGTCGCTCTGATCTACAGGGAAGAGTAATGCCATCTTTCCCACCCAGAGACCAGGACCAATTATACCCTGCTGGACTATGGCTATGGCATCATTGGGATTTGAATTTGCAATCTTAGATTAAAAATATTTCAATAATTTCATGGAAAGCTCAGACTCATGGATATGATCTCTTTCCATTATTCAACAGTTTTGATAATATGAGAAATGTCCACCAAAGGTTGCGAATTCCTTCTCTAACTTCTTTCCAAAAAGGCATTTTGAAGGTCTGCTTGATAACCCTCAAAAGACAGGCTAACTTGTGCTCCCTACAGAGCAATTACTCAACCACAATTCTGAAGAGAACTGTGAATAGACAGTGACTCTATTACGGTTTGGCACGACTCTTGCACTGTTGATCGACATACAGAGGACTGTGGCATTTGAAGATGTGCAGTGAGGAATGAAGCAGCCAATATAACAGTTTTCTTAGAGCTTCATACTGAGACCAAGCGGGTTAAAAAAGGGTAAATTTTGAATCCTAAAAGGTTCTTCAGTTTGTCGCTTTGGTGGAAAACCTTTAAAGTTTCTATGTAGAACTCTACAACAGAGTGTTGACAATCAGAGACGGTTCCAAGTGGAACCCTTTTAGAAAGCTAAGAACCCTTAACGATTCTAGAACCCTTTTTTCTAAGAGTGTAGTGGAGCATCTATATTGCTTGCTATGTTTTGGGGGACACAATCGCTGTGATTTGATGCTTTTTGGTGAATAAATGACCGCTGTTTTAATAGCCAATTTAGACAGTTTTTGTGGCTCACTTTAGTTACAGCGGTTGCTGTTTTTATCTCCCCATCTACAGAACGTGATGTGCCTAAACAACAGTACTGCGTAACCCAGAAACAATTGTTGGCTCACCATAGGGTTTACTCTTATTAACATCACCAAATGACAGAATTGGAGGAGGACCGCAGGTCTTAAGGCCAATTCACCCCCGATGCGTTTCTGAAGCGTTTTATTGATGCGTGTCACAGTCTGCAGTTACACTTCCATTTCAACAAGCGTGTCAATCCACACCGGCCGTGTCATAGGAACGTTAGAGGTGCATAAAACTTGCTGCCTTTGTTTTACGTGTCGTGTCTACTTATCTTTTTCACTTTTCACGCGTCACTGAAGCGTAAACTCCATAGAAATCCACAGAAATCACAAAAATCCCACGCTCTATACGCCCTGAACTTTGTTTCAAATCCTAATCTACAATGCTGTCATGATTGTGCAACCTGTAGTTGCACAGCAAAGTGTTTGTGTGGTATGATCCTCATTTCACACCAACATGAGGAAACCGAATAAGCACAAATGTGCTGGTTGTTCACTGTCCCACTGTCTCATGTCATGTTTTTAGGTGAAGTGTTTTGGTAATTACAGCTGGCCCGATCCTTCCGTATCGGTATTAAACACAGTATAAAAAGGATTTGCATTCTCTTGCGTGCTCACTGGCTGGTGAAACTTTGCCCTGGAGACGACCCCGACTGCTGAGGTCTTGAGCAAGACCAAACCAAACAGCCCGTCTTATCTCGTCTGGCACAACTATGAAAAATATTCAGAGCTTCACGACCCGCACCATTAATTCTACAGTTTGCGCTATTATCAGACGCATGTTGTTGTGGCTTCGGGCGGACGTTGAACAAGCCTACTGGAAAGCCTTATCGCAATCTGTCAACACTGCGCTCAATCCTCATTATGTAAATTACAAAAAAACTACAACAACAACATGTAAGCAACGTGAAATGTGAAATCCTACCGTGTGTTACAGTTAAGTTACTATAACGGGACTATAACCATGCGTTAGTAGAACTGAATTGCACATAGAGTTGGAATAAATAGGCGCGCCGGTGTGAAACTAGAATAAAACGTAATGGGAAAATATCTATGGTTAGGCTTACTTACTTATCCAAGGCGTTGGTTACTCTGTTTCCCATGGCTGCGCATGTTGGAAGAGCCTAACACCTACCAGCCGCGTTTTTATTATTTCATTTCCTTGTTCAGAGGGAAGTGAAGCTCGGCAGGTGCATTATGCACGTGCGCCACCCTTGTCCCTTTTGACCTTCAGGTAGTGAACGTTTAACTTCACGTTATCTTTGCTTGAGCATTGTTCAAGACTGACCGCAATAGACGGTGGTCTACCCGTCCCGTGATGCCGTAGGGTCCAGAATGATTGACAACCTGAAATAATAGGAAAATAGAAATGGGGACCAAACTCTATTGACTGTCAGATTCTCAATACCATGAGGATTGTATTCTTCTTCTTCTTCTTCTCCTTATTATTATTATTATTATTATTATTATTGTTAATATTATTATTGTTGTTATTATAAACAAAAACTATTTGATTGGTATTCTTTTAATTAGGCTACATTTTTTAATTGAATTCTAAATTGGTCCTTTATCAAACTTGACAGAGTTCATGATGCAATGGACACTGACTTTGTTACACTTTTACACTCTTTTTAATCTTTTTTATTTTATTTTTTTTATTTTTTTTTGTTACATGATCAAAAACCACACACGGTGTTTGCGTCCCAAAAGTTTTGTTTTCTTACCGTAGAAGTCAGTTTGACTCAAAGTTCCTATGACATTTAACAAAGTCCAATGACTTTCATTTGTAGTGTGTTGAAAGCAGGGGCGTCTACCTGACAAGACTTCCACGTAACTTGCTTGGATTCGCATGAAAGTAAAACATGAATGGGGAGATATTCCTATTAAAGTAATAAAAGTTATTTTTATTAGTCAGTCAAATTTCTCAGCTAAAGGTTTTGAGTTATCCAAAAAAAAATTGCAAGATCAAGCTGGAAGACAATTAAATTGTCTATGGCCCTTTTTTGCTAACTGGCACTTTCTGTCAGAGAAAAAACATCCTGTTTCAGACATGCTAAACAATGCACTACAATTAGGTTATGTGAGTGAAAAAGATCAACTGACAGGCTGCTTGTCAGGCAGGTTTATTATAAAATGTTAACATAACTATCTAGTCAGGCAAGTATGAACCTTTTACATGGGAGTTGTGGATAGTCCTTTCCTTTACAGTCCACTGAAATGGGGGGACTATATATAAAAAACTGTAATTATTAAACATAGGTTAAGATTAAAATATCCTTAAATTAAACCTTGTCCATTTTAACCCCACAGTAATTATTTCATTTCAAATATATCATATATAGTAGTGACAAAGGCATCCAGGGCGGAGGTTCACCCTTCAAGGTTTTTAGCGACAATGTACATCATGAAGACAGCAATTTATGAAGCATGGATGGACAGATCTACTGATAGGTGATGCTGTGTGTATTCTGAAAAGTTATTTAAGTACGAATTTGTTGGTAATATCAAAATAGATAGAATGCCATTTCTAACAAGTTTTTCTCCAAAAGAAATCAAAAGCCTACTCTGAGTAGTTGCAGTCAGCCTTATGCAGTTTTCGTTGCTGCCATCATCATTTTCTCCATATTCTATGCAGCCACCATGAAACCAGCAAATCAAATACTAGGTGACATTAAGGTGCATATCAGGCTCACCCTCTCTGGATTATTTGTTAAAATCAGCAATTTGTGGTTGGAGTAACACTAAACCATTGGTGAGAGAGATCCTGCCCCTCCACACATTTTAAACATTATGTCAGTGATACTTTGGATAAATCAAAAACCTACTCTAAGAAGTTGTTGTCAGCCACCATTATATTCTCTGGAATCTATGCAGCAACTGCTGTGAAACCCAAAAACAATCAAGTAGAAACCATGCCCACCCGGTCTGCATGGACTTTTCCAAGGCAAAGCAGCATGGGGAAGTGTGCAGTGGATGTGGGATCTGTGCTGCGTATTGCTTTTACCCAAAACCTGTAATTTCCTTAGAAAAAATATTTGAACTTGGCAGTCCACTTTACGAGCTCTTCCCGCCCTTCTTGTCCACATTGATCTTAAGATCATTGATTTTAGGCTCTAGATCCTGGACCTTCCTTGGCGCCTGGACGCACAGAATCCCATCGTGTGAGAGAGAGACTTGGAGCAGCAGCGGGTCCACACCGAAAGGAAGAATGTAGGTGCGCGTGAATTCTCTGGAAACGAAGCCGTGTTGGTCCATCCTCTGCGTGTGGCGTCCCGTCACCTCCAGCAAGTTGTCCACAGTTCGCACGCTCAGCTCATCCGGCGTAAACTGGCAGACGTCTAGTAGAATTTGGTACCAGTCGTCTTCGCTGTCCACCTGCGAGAAGCCCCGCTCCAGCTGCTTGTTGATACGGGGACGGATGTAGTATCCGTGGTACAGCACCGGGGCCATTAGGTCCTGAGGACTCAGTGCTGTGCAGAGATAGGAATGGGGTGAATAGTGAAACTTGAGGCTTTTGATCTGAACTGATCTCTTGACATCTTTAGTAAATTTATTCAATAGTGTGATATTTGTGGGATAGTTGATTTTCAATATACTTTTGGTGATTCCAGCACCACTGACCAGCTGCTTCCAAACAAACCTGTCATGTCACACACAAACATGCATAATTGATGTAAGTCAATTACTTCTAAGTCACCCCAATCATATCTGATCAATGTAGCCTTTTAAAAAATAAATAAATAAAAATGACACGTTACATTTTTGCCTAATTTGCATGCATTATTGCTTTGATCGGCTCCATTTTAGAGAAGAAAACTGTTGACATAATAACAATTTGGTCTCCCGGACTTTCTGGCACCACGTCTAAAGACAACGACAGTTTTTATTCTGCTATTGGATTTCCTATTTTTAATGTTGGTTTATCATCTTTCACCTGTTCTGTCACATAATTAAGATTCAAATGGGCTGGCTAACTTGCAACACAGCTTCTATGCTAGCCTTGGCATTGGGTAAAACATTCCACACATACCAGTGCTTGGATAAGGTTGATGTGACAAACCAGGAGGTACGGGTATTGGGTAGCTTTGCCAAGTGAAGGAATAGTGAATTGCACAAGCTGATGTTGCAACCAATGAGCTAAAGCGTTTACAGGCAAGTTACAACACTATGCAATGAGATTGCCATTTGTTGCTGGTTGCCATTCATTGGTATCAATGTTTTTTTAATTTTAAGAGACATGTTCTTTAATTCTAAGGTGTTTGCAATATGTGCAGATGTTATCGGCTAATGTAGACTATCTTATGCAGTATTTATAGATTTAATAAACATGTAAAGCACCTATTGTATGAACCTCATACTGTTTGCCTAACAGCACAAAAAAAACAAAAAAATCCAGCCCCTTCCACGACACTGGAAGCGTCTATGTCAGATCTATTTACAATTAATGTTGGCAGTCTCAGATCACAAATTGGGCTCACTTGGCACAGTCTTATATTACGCTCTTAATCTTTGAGTATTTATATATAATGGGTCGTCCACCAGGAAACTGGGTTTTGCTCAGTCCTGAATATGCCAACCTACACTGGTTGGCAGGTTATTTTTGAGTGGTAGCGCTGAACTCTTTGTCACATGTGGCATTCTAAATATAAGTCATAGCCTAGGCCTTATATTTCACTTGAGTATAAAATACTGTCATGGCGGATGGTGGATCAGGCATTTGCCACTTAATTTGGCCCATGTTTTTCAGATCCATTGGCAACAACTTTCAGTTCTTGATAGGATAGCACAGCATTATATTATAGCACTCTACTGTATCTGTTGTGGTGGAAGTATGCCATTTTACACTTTCTATACCAAAGTCTTATTTTATCTTATTCCTTGATCGATTCTAGCTTCTGAAGAACTATGTAGTCTTAAAGATGTCATCACATAGACCCTGGCATGTGGAAGAACAAGTTATGATAATCCAAGGTCATTTTTGAAAGAATTACCTGTGTATATATACGCACAATAATAAAACCTCAAGCAAAATGTTTTCCCAAAACTACATACTGTTCTGGTTGTATAAATGCTGTTCTTCCTTTGTTTAAGCTTACTTACCTTCGGCAAAGTTCTGGTCATAGATCCGAGCGGGAGTGCACATATCATAGTTAACACTCATAGGGTAAGCGTGGGGAACGGTGCGGTCAGCCATGTTAAAATGAAGTGCAGGTATCCAATATGAAAGGAAGAGGAAGTAGACCTTTGTGGCTGGTCAGATCTCAGTAGCATAACAGTCGAGAGTGTGAGAGAGAGGGTAAGGGGCCAAGAGACTGTGTGCTTGCCCCTTGACAAGGATGATAAATAGGTCTAGAAATAGCTTGTAGCACACATGCTGGTATTGCGTGGCCTACAGGGGGCATACACAGAGTGATACTGAAAACTCAGACAACATTCCGAGTTTCTCTCATTCTCCTACAGAGCGGGATAGTGCATGTTTCATGGCTCATTGGGCGTAATGGATGAGTCACCATCATGGAAGCTATTGGGGCAATCAAATGTAGACACATTGGTATGGATGTTATCTTAACCAGCAGTCAAAAGAACATAATAGTCAAAAGGTGGGTCATATGGTTACCAGATGCGCTCATGGTTATTGAGGCAAGGGAATTGTCATGATATCTGGCCAATTTAATCCATATTGAACAAAAATATCCAAAATAAAGTCACTAAGGTGCGTTTTTATATTTAATTCTTTAATCTGTCTTTTGTACCCTCACAATGAGCTTGTTTGGACTAGATTAGAGATAACTGATCCTGTATGCTATGAAGCTGACTGGGCATCGGCTCTGTCCTGGGCACTTGTGCCAGAATAAGTAAGCCCTCTGCAGCTGTCAGGCACCAGGTAAATGTTTCTTTGGAAGCAAACTGACATGGTATGGGACTTGCCCATGCAGAATGATCCTAGCCCCATTGACCAGCAGCCTCCAAACAAACTGGCCTTGCGCCCAGTGCTTTGCCAAAGACAAAAGGTCTCAAAGGGGGCTCAGACCTCAAAAATGCATAGCCATGTCAGGGCACAGGCATCCTAATCTACCCTGGCACAGAGCAAGCTTACTGGGTTTACAGTATTTGCGCCAAGAAACCAGAAGACCATTGGGTTCTCTTAATCCCACATGGCAAAGTTTCTACTATTTAAAGCCTGTGGCATTATCCAGCTGGTGTCTGTGAATGAAATCAGACCACCGGTTTAGATAAATACCGATAGAGGTGTCTGGAAGAGAGGGACGAGACAGCTAACAGAGGAGGGTAGGAGGGACAGAACGAAGGGGGGTGACAGGCAAACAGTTTACATCATTGTTCCAGAAAGATCCGGGCTCGGCTCTGTGACCGTCACTGGTGGTGTATATAAGTGGGCAGGCAGGTCATGCACCAGGTTTTATTTGAAGAGGATTGTGTTGTTTAGAGACGAAATGGACGTCGCCATCCAGTATCCCTGGTTCCGCCGCTCCTTCTGGCCATCCTTCTTCCCCAACCGAATCTTTGACCAGCACTTTGGGGAACACATTTCAGAAAGTGATGTGTTGGCGCCCTATCCTTCGCTCTACTTTCCACATCCTTCCTTCTCCCGCTGGCCCAGCTTGGTGGACAGTGAGCTCTCGGAGGTGAGCAGAAGTCCCACTTTTAATGTTTTATATATTTCTGTATCACACATAATAACTTCACTCTCAACACAGCAAGGGCAAATCTCTACGACTGCTTTGGCTATGGCTAACAGTTTGCTGTGTCACTTTCTAATTCTTTTGCTAGTGATGTGCTCCATAATTGGCCACAGGGACTAATAGGGAAAAGTTGTTTGACTGAGCTCTCTGTCAAAAGTCCAGGATGCTAAACAGAGTCTGTAATGTCTATATTTTCCAACACATCATAAGAATGAATTAGCTTTCACAGGATTTTGCTTTTCAAATGAACCGAGAAGTGATGAGAAAAAAACATTACTGGAATTAAACACTTGTTTTTAGTTATTTTTTATATTTCCTCATTACTAAAGCTACTAATGTCCCAGGCCTATTATAAACAGTGTTGGTGTTCAAAACATTTTCTCCATGACAACATACATAGCTTTCTAAAATTACTTTAAACTCAGCCCGAATTATATTTGTTTTAAATGGAAACAGCTACAGTATTAACATTAATACTTTAATATTAAGTGAATACACTGTCAGATGATTGTATCATGTGCTCATAGTAAACACTAAGTGTGGTTATGTATATCAGCAGAAGTTATAAAGAAATTTCATCTGTATGTAAAACAATGTGAATCAGAGGGAACCCTTGGCATGCGTGATCTCTAATGGTAGTGTGGTACCTCAGACGTTTAAAGAAAAAGAAACTCATACTACACTACATTTTCATGTGTATATCATTCATGTCCTCTTTATCAGATGAAAATGGAAAAGGACCGTTTTACCATCAAATTGAATGTGAAGCACTTTGCACCAGAGGACCTGGCAGTAAAGATCAACGGAGATTACATCGAAGTTCACGCTAAACATGAGAATCGTCAGGTAAATCTACACACCAACATACACCTTGTCTTTATCAGCCCACACCTAAGGGCAGAAATCTCTTAACATGAATAATATAAACCTATTACAAACATTGCCATACAGGCAGATATCCAGCTGAACTATGCCCAGATCATATTTCAGTCAGTAGGCCTATATCTCCAAACATGTGCCTCATGTCTTCCAGGATGACCACGGTTTTGTCTCACGAGAGTTTCACCGAAAATACCGCGTCCCATCTGGAGTGGACCCGGCCAGCGTCATGTCGTCTTTCTCTTCTGATGGCGTGCTGACTGTCACGGCACCTCGCAAGCTCTCTGATGCTCCTGAGCGCTTTATTGCCATCACTCGCGAAGACAAGCCTGCTGTATCTGGCCCACAGAAGAAGTAAAGCTGCAAGATCTCATCAAGTCTGTCATCCCTGCGTTTCCCCTGCTGATCCATTGTGCTCCCCCTGCACGTAGCTTCCACCAGCACATCTAATCAGGCTTTGGAGAGAAAGATTAAAGCCCTTCTTATAATTTACCTGGTCACTATATGGCTAGAAGTCTTCTCCTTTCCATTCTGAAATAGAAAATGGCATTGTCCTATTGGCTGATATATCTAAACCATCTATTCAGAGATACAGTGGGGTCCAAAAGTCTGAGAAAACATTGAAAATCTGGTATTGTTTTTCATTGCCACTGTATGGCACTCAAACGCTTTGCCGAAACTGGATCAGTTGTATCCAAAGCACGATCAGGCAGACCAAAAGTGAGCACACCATCAGAAGAGCAATACATAAA
>JAOUQW010000028.1:10223852-10235569 GCA_028565825.1 Olivaichthys viedmensis | reverse complement strand
GTACCATTCTGAGTAAACTCTAGAGACTGTTGTGCGTGAAAATCCCAGGAGATCAGCAGTTTTAGAAATACTCAACAACCTGTCTGGCACCAACAATCATGCCACGGTTAAAATCAGTGAGATCAAATTTTCCTAATAAAGTGTTCGGTGAGTGTATATATATAATAGATAGATACTGTATGTATAGCTGTCATGCGATCTGATTAGTGGCACATGCAGGTGGCGGAAGCTGTGATGTCATCTGAGTTCGGATGGGTTTATGGGTTTCTCTTGAAGATGTGAGGAGTTCCTGATTACTTTGAGGTGTAGGAATAGAGTTGTCTGTGTTTGAAGCCTCTGCTCAGCAGGAAACCGCACCGAAGTGAAACGCTAAAATTAGAATGGGTAGATATGTGCAGATCAGAAACACAGACGAGAAACAGAAAAGAGAGAGATGTCTGTATTCTTCTTCTGTGTGGGTATAAGTGTAATGTAATATAAATTAATATATAAACAAGTATTTTAGACCAAGTAGGTATCGGCACTACAGTAGAGAGACAGAGACAGACAGACAGACAGAGGTTTATTAGCCTTCTCTTGTTCGAAGACGTTTTTCTTATATTGCCCATAAACTCTCGAATAGTGTTTCATAAAACCTTAGGAACGCAAACTCGATAAGTGGTTTTAAAAACAAAGGCATGCTATTTATGCTCAAATACATTCCCTCTGCTTAACCTCACCAAAGTCTGTGAGGGCTCTCTGAGAGAGTGATCGAGAGGAGGAAGTTCCTAGGGCACTCCGGGAGAAGGCTTGTAGCAGAGTACATACTTAATCTGTACTAGCGTTCAAAAGTTTGGAATCGATGCTTTCAGTGATATAAACTCCATTTTGTTTCAGATCCATCTATAAAATGATTGTAATATGATTCTAGTGTTTATGCACTTTAGGTTTTAAATCATTTGTAGAAAGCTGTAAAACATTATGTGTACAGAACGATGACTCCAAAATGTTTTATAGCATCAAAAGTGATGTTAATGTAAACATTCATATCCAGAATGCCTCTTTTATTTTTAATTTTTTTATCAAATCTTGAAGTGGAGACTTAAATAATATACTGGAATGATCTATGTATAATAATAATTTCTCTTTTTTATCATAAAATGACTTTTAAATAACTTTTTTTCACAAAATACTTTAAATACCAAACAAAACCTCTAAAAATACCTTTTGGTGTGTGGTTTATATGAGATATATTAGATCTACTACATTGTATACGAGTTTAGTGAATAGAATAATGACTGTTCAGAAAATTTGACGGGTGAGTCCAAACTTTTTAACACTACTTCTTGGTTGCTTTGTTCTTTAATCCAACTGTCCTTTAATCCAAGATTCCAGTCACATATCCTGCCACGGCGCCTGAAGTAGCGATCCCTGAACTAGATGGCAAGACCGCGAAGATGTACAGGTTGGTTTTTCTATTGCATTTACATTGTTCAACTTAAAGCCAAAAAAAAGAAATGGTTTGGAGCATTTAATTTGATTTCATCCCCCAAAAAAGGGGGGGCAAGATCTGCTTGACGGATCACTTCAAACCGCTGTGGGCGAGGAACGTGCCAAAGTTCGGATTGGCTCATCTTATGGCTCTGGGAGTGAGTGACACGTCTTTATTAAAGTCATTTGATCCAGAATTGAGAACCAGCGAGATTCATTGTACATGTTACATATTTCTTGTTACATATTTCACATTGTTCATTTTTTTGTCCACAGCTCGGACCCTGGCTTGCCGTAGAGATCCCAGACCTCATTGGTAAGGGTATAATACAGCACAAAGAGCAGCAGAGCAGCTGAAAATTCATCCTGTGCTTTGAAAATGATAAGAGAGAATAACTTCCTGTCTTAACAACTTGGCCCACAAACCAGCTAAAAGACCGTGTCCGTTTGTCGACAAGGTTTCCTACACGAATAATTAACTTGGCAATGCCATGGACATACTCTATGGTTTGGCTGAATATCCATTCGAGGATTGGTAGAGCAGTTATGGAATATAATTTCTCATCACTAAAGAAACTGTTCACCCGAATACGGGACCAGTCTAGTTCATGGACTTGTGTGTTATAAATATGTAAAGCATCTAATATTACGTTGTTTGTGTCTTTATCCCTGAATTATTGCCGGCAGATTAAACCGAGGTCATGCCATTATAACTTGTGTAGCTCGTCATGAACTGTCCTATATTCCTATATAATTATGCATGTCTGAAATTGCCCATCATCCGGAGCATAAAGTGGAAGTAAACAACACCTCTTTGAGTTTGTGGCTAAAGGTCAGAGCAATACAATAAACTTACCCACATTGACGGCAAGTCCAAATCGGAGGAAGCCATGTTGGCTGCAGGCTCGCACAAATCGTAGGGTTTCTTTTAAAGACGACAGCAAACCTTTTGTTCTATCTGCAAGCACTTGTGTTGGACAGAAATGCCTTCTACACAACGGTTAAATCATTACCCTGCTTGCGTAAACTAATTGGAATGAAAGCATTTATCCTTACAATGGAGGCGAGGACCAGTGGGGACAAAATTCACCCCTACCATCGATAATCAAAACCGAAACTTTGCAAGTTATTTTTGTAAGCAATTCAATTCAATTTTATTTGTATAGCGGATTTAGATCCAGATCCCTAAAGAGCAAGCCAAGAGGAGACAGTGGCAAGGAAAAACTCCCTGAGACGGAATAAGGAATAAACCTTGAGAGGAACCAGACTCAAAAGAGAACCCGTCCTCTTCTGGGTGACACCGGATAGGGGGATTATGATCATTACAGTAGACAGTCATATAGAGAAAAGGCAACAGCACTAAATGTGTTGAAAGGATATGGAATGTTTGGTAAGATCACATTGTGGATAGAAGTCCTGGGATGAGCATGGGACAGTCTTTCTGTTTACAGCAGTAGTACTACAGTATCCAGGTGAGATTATCCACTGAAGCAGGAAGGTGAGTCTTGGGCATCAACTGTTTATGGGAAGTGCAGGTCTTTAGGGTATCCAGGTGAGATTAATCACAGCAGCAGGTGAGTCAATGCAGAAAGCTAAAGAAGGAGCAGGAACAGAGCAAGAGTGGAGCATCAGGGTAAATCAGGCAGACGCACCGGCATCCCATCGGGCAGCAGGAGTGCATGTACAACTTGAAAGTGGCTTAAAAGGGTGTAGATTATGATCACAGCAAGCTAACAATACTGCATTTCATCATGAGGGGGGTCTCATATGAGGACACCACTTTCTCCAAATTACTTTCTGTTTGAAGACATTGATTACTTACCAGAGTTATCAGGTGCTAGTAAATATAAAATAGTAAGTAGAGATTAAAATGCACGCAATATCATAGTGAAGGTCTCAGGAAATTATTAGACGACTATCTTAAAGTCAGAACCATGTGTTTAAAATTGAGCACTAGACTTCACTTTATTGAGAAGTTCTAAAAGATTTTCCAGCAGTCTTTCTGGTAATTGGACATACTTTTGAAGAGACAGGACAGCAAACTTTACACTCTATTTACCAGGTCTTATGTTGCTTCCAAATGCCTTCGGCACAAACTGCAAATTCATACCTACCTTGGGTAATGTATGAAGTTTATTGAAAAGTATGTGAATCTTAATTTTATGAAACACAAATCTCTATAGTCAATTTCGTAAAACTTGTAACACAAATTTAAGTTGTGGACTTCTCATATAACATTTGCGAAATATTCAGTTCTTACCTTATGCCTTCACAGATTACTAGTTTATGTGCCTAGTTTTGACAGTTTGTAGCTGCAACTTGTAGAACTTTTTTTGTTTCAGCTTCGACATGTCAGCTCTCTGCAATCAAACACTTGGAATACGCCCCTCAAAACATGAGTTACAATCGTAAAATGTTTCAATCAAAACCATTGAGTTTGAACTGTGTGCTTCGGCAGCGTAACCAGTGACTCGAAAATGTAGCATTAAAGTTGTAAGTACGTAAATAACAATCGTAACATGAACATTGAAAAAAACTGTAAATTAGGATGTGTTGTAGTAATATGGGGGACTGTATTCACGAAACTTCGGTACCAAGCACATTTTCAGATTTCCGAATCTGATTCATAAAATTTACATTTACAGCAGATGCCCTTATCCAGAGCGACTTACAATAGAGTGCAGGGTCATGATACAGCGCCCCTGGAGCAGAGAAGGTTAAGGGCCTTGCTCAAGGGCCTAACAGTGGCAGCTTGGCGGTCCTGAAGCTTTAACCCACGACCTTCTGATCAGTAGCCCCTAACTACTGAGCCACCAATGTTGATCTTATTGTTGTATTAGCGTATTATTACATTTAACAGGACATTAACTCCATAGTAATGAGACTTAATTGGAATGACAGCGTTTGTCATTACAGTAGAGGGATAAGTAGTGCTTACTTGTGGACCAGTGAGAAGATGTGTATATCTACAATTATTAAAACTGAAAATGTATAAGGGTATATTCCAGACCTTTGATCACACTGATCAACAATCTCAATGTTGTCTTTGCACCTTCAGCAGCTACCGACTGGCATGCCACAGGCTAAACCTTGTAACTTGCATCATCATGTGGTGATGGAAATTGTTAGGCATACAGCTCCATCCATTTGGTTAGTCATAATAATTTGACAAAATGATCTCTCATTGGACACTTGTATCACACAGGAGAACTGTAATTAAAATGTATTTGGCTGTCCTTTCATTTTTAGAGACAAAGGTTCAGTAACAGCATTCAGCCCATCACACAATTACATAATTCTCAACACTTTTTTTCCTGAAATTTCTGTTTATTTGACAACTTATAACAAACGACAGCAAGAAAACAGCACAGCTGGACAAAAAGATATCTTTATATCTTTTAATCTCAAGTTTATCATTATAAAATTTTATTTTA
Organism: Olivaichthys viedmensis; assembly: GCA_028565825.1. Lineage (NCBI taxonomy): Eukaryota > Metazoa > Chordata > Actinopteri > Siluriformes > Diplomystidae > Olivaichthys > Olivaichthys viedmensis. The sequence continues at coordinate 10,230,665 of JAOUQW010000028.1, read as the reverse complement.
TAAGATTGTCACTATTTCATCGCAAGATGTGTATATAGTAAGGCAGTTAATGCTAGAACATTTCCCCAAGATATAAACTAAGTAAAAATAAAATAAGTAAGAAAATATAATAATATTTCCATTATCTATTTATGTAGTTGTCACCGTACAGAACAAATTGTGCAAGCATATTGTGTAAACTGTATACTCTCTCAGAGCTGCAGGCCATAGATTTCACAGAATGAATGTGGCGTGAAGTCAATATGGGCCTTTAGCTCTAATATGCACCAGAGGTTCAGAGTTCTTCCTCCTTACATTGTCTGATAATAAATATAGAAGTGTGAATATTGTAGAAAATAAGTAGAAAAAGTCTTTGGAACCAATGGCCGGGAAAGTGGGTTTTGCCCTTAAAATTCCGTGCTATTTTGGCATTGTGTCTTCTGGGATATAGTTATTTACTGATAAAAGTATTTGTACGTGAATGCAATGATGAGATCGTAATTCGATGAATCACAAATCCGTAATCACATTTGCATGTGATTGTCACTTAAACTTCGCTACTCTACAATCCTAATATTACAACTGTGATCCTTATTTACGTCGTTATAATGTTAAATTTGCCATTACGAATCACAATTTACAACTTTCATGCTACATGTTACATTCAAATCACTGGTTACGCCAACGAAGCAGCACACGATTACAACTCGAGGGTTTTGAGTGAAACATCTGACTCTTGTAACTAATGTTTTGAGGAGTGTAACTCAAATGGACTTTTACAGAGTGCTCAGGGGGCGGAGCTAAAACATACAGTTCTACAAGTTCATGTAGAACTTGTAGTTTCAATTACTTGTTGTTTCAATTACAAACATGTCAAAGCTACGCACATAAAGTAGTACTCTGTAAAACCTAAAAATACCTAAAAGACCTAAAAATACGAACTGAATGTGTAAAAAATATGTGTTGCGAGTCAAGTTACAGATTCACAAAACTAACTATGAATTTGTGATTCATAAAATGACAGTTTTGGTATTGCATTCACATACAATTACTTCTGACAAGAAATTAAAAATGTCGCTGTATGATAACGATGCAACCCAATATCACAGTTTTCAGCATTACACCATATCCGCTTCATTTTTTCAGAGAGGTCGAGTTTGCTTCTTTAGTTTTGCACTAAAGCTACAATGCTAATGTAGTTAACAAGAAAAAGAAGCTTATAGCCGGCAGTTTAGCATTGTGCGAACCGTATGCCTAAATCATCACACACTCGCCTCAAACCGTGTCGAGATCTGTAGTATCTCAAACAGACATGGTTATGTCACACTGTATGACACACTGTTACCAAAAAATGGACAAAAGGATGCCACAGCGCTAAAAAACAGTGGTGGTGGTGGCCATCTTTAAGCTGGAATCACTTTCACAGTTTGGTGTCACTCCGTGTCAGTCATGGTTACATAAGTGACACGCCCATAGTACAGCTGCCACCCTAGGTTTAAAGGTGAAATTATACATTCGAAGTAATTTGGATGATTCTGTAGTTTCAATTTGCAGTTTTACACAATTTTATGAAACTGTTTATGTACAAATGGGAATACTGAGACAAACAATGTCTTCTGAGGCGAGTGTGTGATGATCAGGGCGAGCGGATGCCCATATAAGTGGACTTTGTTTAAAAAGAAAACAGATACGATGACTGCATATTTAGTGTCTGGAGTTAATCTGAATTTATAAATTGTCTTAAAGGAATACACCAGTGTCTTTTTTTTCTCAGCCTAATGTCTTTCTACCGCATCTGGAGCTTACGTGTGATTACCATGGACAGAATCTGAGACACGGTTCATTGTATTGAGAAAATTCAATACAATACGGAATTCAACAACTGCTCTTAGACTTCCATTATAAGTGAGTTTCGCGTAAACAGGTTTTCCGTTGTTTACAGGGAAACGTGTCGAAATTATTGTCCTAATTATTGTTAATTAGGCTATTGCATTAGTCGGCTGGGTAGCTAGATAACTGGAAGATGCCCCTTCCCACAGCATTGTTTGAACTCATCATCCTCCTTCATTTTTTTTACAATTCAACCACTGGTGATGATTTGGGCTTGCAGTTTGCACAGTGCTAAACCGGTGGCGATAAGCGTCTCTTGTTAGCTACATGAGCCCCATAGCTCCAATGCAAAATTAAGAAAGCAAACTGGGCTGATTGTCATATCACTGTAGCATAATGTCTCAATATCATGGCATACTGCCATATCGATATATCCCTTTGTTTCTTAGCGCCAGTAATCGCACTTGTGTTTGGTCATGAGCGTGCAGATGGCTTCCCCACAGCCCCAGCAGGTCTGAGTGCTATGCGCCGGGACTACTTTCCACTTGCACAGTTGACACGCTCCCGGGTTGGCGGCAGCGGAGGCTTGAGGAGATTTCTCTGCGATTAACTGCTTGAGCTCGGCCAAAACGGTGTTATTGGGCGCCAATGCAATGTCGGTCACCTCGATCCGCTTGGGGTCCCACACGCAGTCCTCCTCGAGGCCGCTGGGAACGGCCTTCATGCCACATCTGGGCGGCACCCAGGCCGTGTCGTAGCCGTTGCTATGCCAGGTCTTCTGCATGGGGTGGTTGTCCCTGTCGATTTTCTTGACCTTTCCGCAATCGACGCTCAGCTTCAGAACCACGCGCTCCGTGAAGGTCAAGTTCAGGGGGTAGCGCTCGGCTTTCTTCTGGTTGCGGCTCACATAAACCCCGGGCCCCAGCATCCCGTCCGAGGACTGGCTGAAGCCATTTTGGATGATGTGGCGCGCCGCTTGGACCTTGGTGCCGTGGTACATGATGTAACGCTTGCCGGATTTAGGCTCTTGTTCTGCGCGGAGGTGGCGGTCCTCATCGTAGTTCACTTCCCAACCATAGAAAAGGATGGACGACATCTTCTTCTTTTTTTAACTCCTCTGTACAAATACAACGAAGGCGCACGGGTATAAGCCGAGAAGCGTGAATCCTAAAAACATTGTGTGTCGGATAAAGATACAAACTGTTAAAAAAAAACAACAACTAAAATGTAATGTCAAATCTAAAAGAAATGAACACCAGGAACTAACCTGTTTTCAGTGCGCCTTCCTAGCAGCTATATGCGTGAGTATGTGTGTGAGTGTGTGTATGTGTGTGTGCGTGTGTATGTGTGTGTGTGTGTGTGTGCGTGAGTGTGTGTGTGTGTGTGAGTGTGTGTATGTGTGTGTGCGTGTGTATGTGTGTGAGTGTGCGTGTGTGAGTGTGTGTGTGTGTGAGTGTGCGTGTGTGTGTGTGTGTGTGTGAGTGAGTGTGCGTGTGTGTGTGAGTGTGCGTGTGTGAGTGTGTGTGCGTGTGTATGTGTGTGTGTGAGAGTGTGTGTGTGTGAGTGTGTGTATGTGTGCGTGTGTGTGTGTGTGAGTGTGTGTATGTGTGAGTGTGTGTGTGCGTGAGTGTGTGTGTGTGCGTGCGTGTGTGTGTGTGAGTGTGTGTGTGTGTGAGTGTGTGTATGTGTGCGTGTGTGAGTGTGTGTATGTGTGCGTGTGTGCGTATGTGTGTGTGTGCGTGTGTGTATGTGTGTGCGTGTGTGAGTGTGCGTGTGTATGTGTGTGTGAGTGTGTGTGAGTGTGTGTGTGTGTGTGAGCGCGTGTGAGTGTGCGTGTGTATGTGTGTGTGAGTGTGTGTGTGTGAGTGTGTGTGTGTATGTGTGTGTGTGTATGTGTGTGTGTGTATGTGTATGTGTGTGTGAGTGTGTGTGCGTGTGCGAGTGTGAGTGTGTGTGTATGTGTGTGTGTGAGTGTGTATGTGTGTGTGTGTGTGTGAGTGTGTGTGTATGTGTGTGTGTATGTGTGTGTGTGTGTGTGTGTGAATGTTAATGTGTGTATGTGCAGGTGTGTGTGTGTGAATGTGAACGCGTGTATGTGCAGGTGTGTGTGTGTGTGTGTGAATGTTAATGTGTGTATGTGCAGGTGTGTGTGTGAATGTGAACGCGCGTATGTGCAGGTGTGTGTGTGTGTGAATGTTAATGTGTGTATGTGCAGGTGTGTGTGTGAATGTGAACGCGTGTATGTGCAGGTGTGTGTGTGTGTGAATGTTAATGTGTGTATGTGCAGGTGTGCGTGTGTGAATGTTAACATTTGTATGTGCAGGTGTGTGTGTGTGTGTGTGTGAATGTAAACACGTGTATGTGCAGGTGTGTGTGTGTGAATGTTAACGTGTGTATGTGCAGGTGTGTGTGTGTGTGTGCGTGTGTGTGACTGTGTGTCTCTGGTCCGCAGGATAAGACGAGTGCGTTGAGCCTCAGTAACGTGGCGGGTGTGTTTTACATCCTCGTGGGCGGGCTTGGACTCGCCATGACGGTGGCGCTTGTCGAGTTCTGCTACAAGTCTCGGGAGGAGACCAAACGGCTCAAACTGGTCACCAACGCTCAGAACTTTAAACCCGCCCCTCCGGCCAATATGCAGGGTTTCGCCACCTACAGGGAGGGCTACAACGTCTACGGCACTGACAGTGTCAAAATATAACTCCAGCAATGTGTGTGCGTATCAGAGAACTTGGTTCTCCTGTGTTAGAACTTTTAACATGTGGAACATGTAGCATTCATTTCTTGCTAATGTAAGACACTGGATTATGAGTTCTACTGTAATGTCTTATGATATTAGCATTTATTAATAAAAGTTCAGACTCACTATTTCAACACTAAATCTGGGTTCAAAGTTAATTTCTTGTTACACATTGACAAATAGTTTACAGTCATCTCCAAAAGTATTGGCTCCACCACTAACAACTGTTTTTATTCCATCGTTTATCCAAAACGAGTGCAGTTTATTTTTTATTACTTTTCTCTGTAGCATCGCTGAACTTAATTTCCATGTTTATTTTTTAGGTCCATGGCAGACCAGATTCTCAGTGACTGATTTGAACAGGACACATCCATTCGAGATTGTTCCCTCCCACCACTTGGATCTCCTCGCCTTTGGTTCCGCTGTAACCATAGCAACTGCACTCAGATTCTGCAATGTCTCTCGGTGCCTTACAATACGACCTAACAACTTGCTGGGACTTGCTCAAAAAATCAACAACATGCAAACTAATGAAAAAGCAAATGGTTTTCTCAGATCTGGTTATCTTTTGTTTTTGAGCATGCTCAGATCATAGCATTGAAGAGAGCTTCATCTCCAATCCAGAGAGCTTCATCTCCAATCCAGAGAGCATCTCCACCCCAGACAGGTTCATCTCCATTCCAGACAGGTTCATCTCCACCCTAGAGCAATTGAGACAAAGGCCAGAGCAGGTCATATCCAGTCCACAGGGGTTTATCTTGATTCTGTAGCAGTTCATTTCATGCCCACTTTAGATAACTCCAGTTCACTTCATCGCAACTCGGTTCCTCTCAGCTATAGAGTTTATCATTTCTAATAGAGAGGTTTATCTCCACTCTGAACTATAGAATGCATCTTCATCTCCAGGTTTATCTCCATGAAAAGGAGGTTCATTAACAATTTGTAGAACATCACTCCAGTTTAGTTTATTTACAATAGAGAAATTCATTTTGGTTCTACAGAAGTTCATCTAGACTCTATAAATATATAATCTCTACTCTAGAGCAGTTCTTCCCAGATATAGAGTTCTAGAGTGACTAGTAAAGTACATCTCCACTCCAGATCAGTTCATTTACAAGAGAGAAGTTCATCTCCGCTGTAGAGTTCAGTCTAGAAAGATTCCTGTCTAATTAGCATGTCTGATCTAGAGCAGGTGTTTATTAATCCAGAGTGCTTCCAGAGCCTGTATGGTGCTCGCCATATTCTATAGCCATTAAAGCTCTATGTAAGAACGGATCAGGACGCAGAAGAACCAGGTTCATGTTTTCTCTCTCTCTCTCTCTCTCTCTCTCTCTTTTTCTGTGTGCTTTTTCCCTTTAGATAAGAACGATGTGATAAAAAAAGAAGAGTTTAAATCACAGCTTTTACAGTTTGTTGTAATTATTTTAAGTTAATGACTTTTAAAATAAGAAAAACTGTGATTGCAATCTTTAAAATAAAAACTAAATACGATATACGTGTTAAAGAAAAGCGAAAGTGTGTCTAGTTTTATAAATCGGCAGGAAATGAAGATGTTACAAATATATTTATTTAGTGAATTTTATAAATACTTCATTAAATGTTTATTAAATAAGGTTGCACGTGAGTTCAGTTGTCAAAGGTCATCCATGTTTTTCTCTTTGCCTTCTCTCTAAATTTCTCACTTGTGTGTAAGAATAGAAAAGCACCGACTCCCTGCATGAGCGCCTGCACTAAAGTTTAGTTTTATTACATTTTGTTAATAAAGATTAGAATGTTAAAGTGTTCATCTCTCTGAAGTTTATTTATTTGTGTAAATCTGTCCATACCGACAGACAGACAGACAGACAGACAGACAGATAGACAGATAGATATATAGTTCCTGTTTTTTCGAATCTGTTTGTCGGGATAATCTCACCGTATCGGAGAAACTAACTTTTTTTCTTTTTTTTCTAATCCACGTTTTTTTCCTATAATTTATTATTTTCTCATCCGCTGTTACACATTACTCCGTTTATTCCGTTTCCTCCGCGCTTCTGCGTTTGCTCGAGATTTTGTAGTAAACCGATAAAACCAAGTGGATAAAACAAACTTCCAACAGAAAAATACAATCAAGCGATAAAACCGTTTTAAACACGTGAACATGGCCAGCTCTGACCTTATCATGTGTACTGAGTGCAGGATGTTTAGCTGTTCTTCCTCCGTCATTAGCACTAGTTTTACCTGCGATAAGTGTAGAATGGTAGCCTGTCTGACGGAGAAGCTCGTAG
>JAOUQW010000028.1:10211176-10222394 GCA_028565825.1 Olivaichthys viedmensis | reverse complement strand
TCATTAATAGTGCGCTGGATATTCTGCACTGCGTCTTTCAATCCAAGCTGGGAGGTGTCCGAAACCACACGACCTTCACTACGTAGTGCACTACTCTCGGAGCGTTGCCGTTCAGCAGTCACGAGTGGAAGCGCAGTGCAGAATATCCAGCGCACTATTAATGAAGTGCACTGAGTTGGCGTCCAAAACGCTGTACCCTCGCGCGTGACTAATACCCCAGGGGACGGACACTTTAGGCGGCAACACTAGAAGCGTTAAAACCCGCCGGCGCGTTTCATCGACGCCGCTAATGGTTTCTACCCGGACTGATTTGATTGTCGCTCCTCAAATGGAGTTCGCAAAATTAGCGCGCTGAAATGAAGGATTTTTTATAATTATAATAATAATATATATATATTTTTTTATTAGTATATTCGACGTATAGGCTTGGTGCTATGGCGAAGATACATTTTTTAAGTGTTTTTATTCCGCCGTGTTTACTTATTTCATCGGAAGGGAGCGGAACTTTGGCTAGCTTTGCGCTAGCTAACTAGCAAGCGTTGCTCCGCATTTGCATCCGCCTCTCTTTCTTTCTCTTTCTTTCTCTTTCTCTTTCTTTCTCTTTCTCTTTCTCTTTCTCGCTCCATCGACTTTCCACGTAAACCAACCGTAAAAGCTCGACCAGTCGCCGACCATTGCTTCAATTATTCCTTGCCAAGCTGCCCGGCTCAGACGTTCACGACACTCTGGCTTGCATTTACGGTAAACGAGGACCGCCTGTATCATGGCAACTGCAGGAGGTGGAGCATCAGCGAGGCGTCGAGGTTGCTGCTATGGAGACCGTGTTCCAAAAAAACAAAAAAAAACCCTTTAGAAATAAAACGAATAAAATAATTCAAGTCAAGATGGTCGGCAAGCCGTTCTCCCTCTCGGTGAAGTAGGAATGTCGGAGGGGCTGGAAGTGCTGCTGGTCGGGGAAGGGAACTTGTCGTTCTCGGCGGCGCTGTGTCAGTCGGGCGGCGCTGACACGATCACCGCTTCCTGTTTGCAAAGCGAGCAGCAAGCCATGGCGCAGGAACACGCGGCCCAAAATATTCGGCTTCTCCGGGACCGAGGTGAGACCGTTCATATCACCGTCATATCACCGGTTATATCACCGTTCATATCACCGTTCATATCACCCAAGACTGCTTTATTTACCCGTTAAGGGACGGATATTTTACGTCGTACGTTTGGACCCGCGCGTGTGGAAGTGATGAGAATCTGTAACACCGTATACTTCCGCCAAAGAAAAATAGTCCGCAAAACCAACGGCTAGGTGCTCGCGGGGTTGCCATGGCTACGTTCCGAAACGGCATACTCGCGTACTACAGTACGAATGTCGACAGCGCAGTACAGAAGTATGCGGCCTGAGCCTCATGAGCGTTTCGGTTGTTTCTCTTCACATTCTACTCCCTCTGTAAATTACAATTACAATAATTCAATTTAAATAAATAAATAAATAAGTTTCACAGTTACGGGTTGTTGTTTTTTTTTTTAAACAAATCATTTAAATCGATGATTTTAATTATGACGTTTAATTTAATGAAATGGTTACGGGTGTTTTTTTTTTTTTAAACAAATCATTTAAATCGATGATTTTAATTATGATGTTTAATTTAATGAAATGGTTACGGGTGGGTTTTTAAACAAATCATTTAAATCGATGATTTTAATTATGACGTTTAATTTAATGAAATGGTTACGGGTGGGGTTTTTAAAACAAATCATTTAAATCAATGATTTTAATTATGATGTTTAATTTAATGAAATGGTTACGGGTGGTTTTTTTAAAACAAATCATTTAAATCGATGATTTTAATTAAGATGTTTAATTTAATGAAATGGTTACGGGTGGGTTTTAAAACATATATAAGTCATTTAAAATAAATAAATCCATGTATAAAATTAATAAATGGATTTAAATTAAATGGATAAGTAAAATAATTTTATTAAATAGTTTAGGGTACTTTTTAAATAAATAAATCATCTAAATAGAAAATATTAATTAAAATATTACATTTAATTAAATATTTTAGGATAGTTTTTAGATAAATGCATAGATAATTTAATTTAATAATTTTAACGAAGAGGCAATTTGATGAGAAATGTTTCGTTGTTTTCTGTTTTTAAGTCTACAAGCCGATATATGAACTTGTACTGCGTATATAGTGTGTTATGCTCGAACTGGGTCAATATTTAGTTACAGTGACAGTTTATCATATATACGTATGATAAACTGTCACTATAATAATATTGGGTTTTGCCTTTGTTAATATAAATGCTCATTAATAATGCATTGTGTTGAACCTCACACTCCAGTCACAGAGAGCAGCAGCCGTGTTATTTGGTCTTGGTCAAAAATCAGTCCATACCATACAATGTTTTTTAAAGGCTTGTAGTCATGTGTTTGCTTTATTATAACAATAGTCATTCTTCCAGCTCATGGAGTGTGATAAGCTGATGGATTTGCATACTAGTGTCTGATGCAATGTGTTTATTGGAGTCTGTTGCTATGAAACAGCCTCCTCGAACTTGATGGAGTACAAAGCAAATGCACATTAATCTCTCTCTCTCTGTGTGTGTGTGTGTGTGTGTGTGTGTGTGTGTCCCTTAGGCTATACGGTGCTTTTCGAGGTGGACTGCACGCGCCTGAATGAGCATGAGGTCATCCAGCGTCACCTCTACGACCGTGTCATCTTCAATTTTCCTCACTGCGGCCGAAAAAGCGGCGTCAAGAAGAACCGCGCTCTCCTGGACAAATTCTTTGCGAGGTGAGCCCCTTTGTATGGATGTTACGCAAGCCTGCGAGGATTACACGGCAGTAACAGTAATGTTTAACGCACTCGTAAGACCGTCTAACTTTTCAAAGGGCTGAGAAATTTCTAAACCAAGGACACCGAGACGTCCGAATCGACACATTCGAGATTGGCATTCATCGTTTAGCCATCCACATTGCTTTAACGTGCACGTTTATGGTTTATCATGCACCCTCGGTGTGCTTTTTCCTAGCTGCGCTGAAGTGCTGAAGGCCGACGGAGAAGTGCACTTGGCTTTATGCAACGGCCAGGGTGGCACGCCATGTGACAGCCCGATGAGAGAATGGCACAACAGTTGGCAGGCGGTCGCCATGGCAGCCGAGGCCGGCCTCATCCTGAGTGAGATTCATCCTTTTGATCGCGACAGACATGAAGGTTACAGATGCACAGGTTACAGGTTAGCAGCCATTTTTACAGAGACCTGAAAGTAGATGTTCGTATTTTAACCTTTATATTCTGTTCGAGTCAAAAAAAAAAATCCAAAAGCGGAAAATCCTTTGTCCAATATGAAACTTCATGTGCTTGGCTCAGTTTCTCTAATGGACATCATTCTCTAATAAAAAAAAATTATTCTGTTTATATTACACAGATTATGTTCAGGATATTTTGCCCTGAGAGTAGCAACGAGACTTCTCTACAATTATGGCTAAAATGATAACCACTATTATTTTGCTCAATACTCAAATCATGACTATCTCAGTTATTCAGCCAATATTAAAATAAATAAATAATAATAATTAGTTTTATTACCATCTGTGTGCACACACCTGCCATCAGGAAGATCCCCAAAGCATGGGTGGGGTTTTGTGTGTAAGTTCTATTCACATTCAAGATAATGTTGACTGTTTAAAAATAAACTGTACGTCTGTGAAATCAAAAGGGATGGCCTGGGTCAGTGGTTAACTGTCATGGTTTGTGTGAGGCGTTGGTATTGTGTATTCTTCTACAGCTGAAAAAATCTGGGCGTCATGTAGCAGTGAATAATTGCATTGGTTTGAGATGATAATGTCAGCTCATTACAGGCTCTTTAATTCCTCGGCAGGAGTCAGGACAAAGGTTTTCATGTCGAAGGAGGACTGAACCACATTTTTACCCGAAGCCTGCCATACACCGTGCCAGAGAAGCTGAAAATGAATGCGACGATTGGGAAGGAGACCGTTAGTTATGAGCTTCCTGAGGAGTTGAGTGAATATGTGAACAGGTAGGCATTTAAATCTACTTATGTCAAAAATCTAAATGTGTTATATTACACCATTTTCATTATTTAAAAAAACACACACAAAAAAACAGGGTTCCAACATGGACTATCATGAAAAAAACAACTGGAAAATGAGACATTGGCTGAAATGATCTGTAAATATTAGTAAGGGACTGGAAAAGTGTAAAATTAAGCTGTTAAGCCACAGAGATTGCATATTTTCTCCTCAGCTGACATTGTATATACACTACCAGTCAAAAGTTTGGACACCCCTGCTCAGAGAAGGGTTTTTTCTTCGTTTTTTACTATTTTAGATTAATAATGAAGACATTGACACTGTGAAAGAACACAGTGACCAAGAAAAGTGTGAAACAAACCAAAACTACTTTATATTTGAAATAGTTAACAGTGTTCCTGATGAAGCTTTGCTACACTCTCGCCATCTTCTCAATCAGCTTCATGAGGGAACTTCACCCAGGAGGCTTTTTTTTAAACTTACCAAATAAACCGAACGACTTGTTGTTCTGCTTCTCCTAACGCTCTAAATCATAAACTACTCGTTTGGGGAAACAATTTAATTTTAAGTAAAAACTCAAAAATACATTCTGATTCAGAATTAAATGTATACATGGGCATTAACGTCACTATTTACATTTGTCTTGGAAACAAATTTCAACAATAAGCCTTTATCAAAATGTCTTTAAGACAATGAAAAATATATATTCAATTTGGTGTGTCCAAACCTTTGACTGGTAGTGTATCTTGTAAAGAAATATAGTTTTAGGGGTCAGTATCTAGACCCTATAACCCAGTAGAGTAAATCCACCTAAATGTATGTATTTTACCAGGAAAATCCTATTGAGACAGAATCTCTTTTGCAAAGGGGACATGGCCAGAGTCTAGCGAAGTTGGAAGTCTGACTATATTTAGAATTTTTATATTCTACTTGGTTCTTTGGTGGGGATTTTGACTAATTTAAACTTAAACTCAACCAGCCACTGGTCTCTAACAGTGAGTAAGCCTGTATACGTCTGATATTTCAGTTAAACTTGTGACCAAATGATCATTGGTTGAGGAAAGGTTTGTGTAAGAGTGTGTCTGCGTTTCAATTAGTCAGATAGAGGTTGTAGGGTTTAATGTTAAAGATCCTGTTTAAATGCCATGTGGTTTTCCACCAGTCAGTAGAACCGATGAGGCCCCATAATGAGTGGTGAGACGTCTTCAAGATGAAGTCCAGTCACCTTGTCCTTTTTTTGTCAGGGATTTCCTCGGTCGAAAATCGCACCATCCTGCGAAACTTGTGCTGGAGCAGTTGCTGCGAGAGATCAAATCCTCATGGCCTGTATGCGCAGTGAGCGGCAACTTCCCAGAGTTGCTTAGCTGCTCCCAAGACAAACTCCGGGCTTGCGGCGTAAACTCGAGCTCCTCTGAAGTCTACTGGATCAAGCCAATAGAAACCCACTCTCTTGACCGATGTGAAAATGGCGAGAAAGACTGCGAGCCTATGGAGAAGCAGCAGAGCTCCAGAAGCAGCTACGTGCTCCGACCGTCTCTGTTGATGCACATGGAGGAGATCATGCAGCGTGAGGATTTTTGCCCTGGAACCTTCCATGCCCTGAGTGGCCTGGTTTTTCAAAGAGTTCCCATCTCTCCAAACCGTTCTCCTGCTTTCCATCAGCTTCTCCTCATCGCTGTTTTACCCTCCGAATCACAGCCTGTCCAGGGCCTCCAAAGTTGTCTGGAAGCCCTGCTTTCTCACAACGGAGTCTCGTTTAAGAAGGAGCAGCAGGACGAGGAGCATCGAGTGTGGCTTAGCTCCCGGGAGCTCCAGAATTTCGGCCAAATCACGTGCGTCCCCAGGCCTAGATCTGTGCTCCAGCGCTGTAAAAGCTCGGTTTTAACCCTGCTGCTAAATCTGGACCACCTAGCTACTCTGACCTTCTCAATCCCCGACTGGCGCCTACTGTGGACCACAGATCCACGTTTCCTGGCGCGTTTTGAACCAGGTATCCAGGTGCCTGCCCCCTTTCGGCCGTTCTCGCTCTACCCTCCGAGCTACACTCATGACGTGAGCTTCTGGATGGAGCCAGACACCTTTGACGAGCTTGACTTTCACAAGGCAGTGCGTGTAGCTACGTGCGGAGCCGTCAGGGACGTGCAGCTGGTGGACCGGTTCCGCCACCCACACATGGGCCACGCCAGCCTGTGCTACCGGTTGGCATACCAGTCGCCCGATCGTGCCCTCTCCCGCTCCCGAGTGCTGGACCTGCAGAACCATCTGCGCACGCTGCTGCCTTTACGCATGAACATCACCCTCAGGTAAATCCAGGAAGATCATCATGAAAGCAAGAACATTACGCAAGTACTTCATCCTAAAGTGAACACGAGAGGATCCTTACTCAGGATTTTTTACTCATTAAGTCTACATGAAGAACATTGCAGAGGACATTTTTCAACACAAAACTTTGTTTCTTTATAAAAAAATTTAAGCTCCTGTTTTTATGACTGTAATTATTGTTATGGAAACTCCGTTACAGTGCATTAAAAGCTGAGCATCATGGTCACACTAATATTAATATAACGAATTTCATGTTGTCCAAATGAATTTCACTATTCGAATACTAATCGAAGTTGCATCATTCCAAACACAAAAGGGGCGTGTCATTATCGTTCTGTCACAAGGCGACCGCCAGAGCTCTGCTTGCAACCATTTTTCCAGCTCGCTGGCATGGCTGCCGCGAAATCGCCGGGAAGCCTCTAACGCTACAACTAATACATTAAATAATAAATGTGACGAAATAATAACACCTGAAAAGCGCCCGTGTGGAAACTGTTTGTATTTTGTCATATAAACAGAGAGTTTTCACCTCCTGTGTTTTATGCAATACAAACGTGAATGTCTGTCTGTCTGATGGCAGTATAAAATCCATGCTAATTTCATACCTAATAAATATTTGAAGTAACTGAAATTCGAATGCAATTTTTAAAAGTATTTGACAGCCCTGTTTGCAGAAGAAATGCCTTTTCGATATATCAAGTGTAGAAGGTTTTTTTTTTTTTTTATCCACAAGTGACTACAACTCAAAAACGCTGATTCATTTTTGTATATAAGCGCAAGCAGTTCCAACTGAAAGGCTTCACCCGATGCATCAAACAAAATAAACACTACTGAAATAATTAATACATCAATTAAACAAGAATAAGAACAAAGAAAAATGCACAATTGATCTGTAATTTGGAAGGAATTTTTTCTGTGAAAACAAACCAGCGATGAAGTGACTCCTTAGCGTAGAGGCCATTCTGGGTGCGGACTCGAGTGTACGGGCTAAGTGTGAAATCGCCCTGTGTGACGCCCTTTCCTTTTATGAAGAAAGAATGTGGACTTCGGTATGTACCATTGGGACATAAAATATGAAGAAGAAGTGTTATTGCAACTAAAAATAAAACCCCCACTCCTGATCTGGTGGCTCATGGTCAAAACTATTTCTGTAAATGCACGTAATGGGATCAGTAAAATGAGGAGGAAGATGAGGATTTGTCTTTCAGGGTTGTCCAAGTGTGCTTTTTCTTGGGACGCTCCTGTAAGATTGCTAAGAGCAAGCTCCATATTGGAACCACTAGTACAAGTTACAAGGTACTCAAGATCTGTTTGTGAGGTAAGTAATTAAGAAGAGGATAAGAAAAATGAAATGGCTGCTGTGGTTCTGGGTTTGTATTTGCCATTGTTTACAAAATAACCATTCTGGCTAGGTTTCGGTGTGAATTACAATTTATCGAAATATATACAATACGGTGCAAAAGTCAGAAAGCACCCTTTTGTTTATTCATTTTTCAATCAAATGGCTATTCAGTATTTATTGTTCATTATTTGGTAGTAAACAATAATGATGGGAAAATGTATTTAACGGAAAATCACACAAAAGTCTTCAACACTAGTATGAAATCTGTAAATATTTAATTTATAATGAACTTTTGTTTCACCCTGACGCTAATTCCATTCATCCAATTCCATCAAACCGCTACGTTACAGCCGTTTCATGCAAGTTTACTTCATTTGCATAAATAAGTGATAAAACTGTTAGACTTAGTGTTGGAGGCTTCTGTGTTAATTTCTAGATTAAATTCACATTTACAGACACCAGAAAGGGAATAAATGTGTTACTGCACGGCTGTTTGACTGAAAATGGAAATGAATGTACTGTAACATTTTCCCCTCATTACTGTTTACCACCAAATCATTAACAATAAACACTGAATAACCATTTGAGTGAAAACTGAAGAAACAAAAGGGTGCTCTCTGCTTTGTGCACAGTACTGCATGTGAGAAGCTTTACACCAACATAGTAATTAAAAGTATTTAAAAAATAAGGTTGAAATGTATCTTCTTTGACTTTATTGAAGAGCTAAAACTTTTAAAGCGCAATATCTTAAAAATCACGGAATTGTCAGAATTGTCTCGAAAGTGCAAAGTTGTTTTGCGTTTGCTATTGTGTTTCGGATTTCACACCACAAGCCATGCCCTTGACAGCTGGCATGTTTGCAATCACTGTTGCACATCGAGTAAACCTAACTTAACGCCACAAGTATTTCACAACGCCCCGTGAGGTTTAAGTGGTTAAAACTGGTGGACTACTTTTGATTACTGGATATACATAAGAGTTCTTGACCCCAGTACCCCACACAACCTTGACCCCACTAAGCGCTCGGTTGTCAGCCAGCTTCTGAAGTAACTGATGTCACATTCCCTGCAGGCTATACTCAGGCTCTGCACTCTGTCCTGCTGAGCTGTGGTCTGAACGAAGGCGGCTCTGGACTCGGGGGCTTCACATGGAAAATCATGCACGCACTGTCACACCAGAACTGACCTTGTGCTTCTTTTAGTAGACGCTGTGTACCAGGATCACAGACGGTGGTGTCTGGGACTTGCGTTGCATTACAAATACCTCAATATTGAAATTTCCTGGTTTTAAAGACACAGTGTTTGACGTTAGTGTGGATCGAAACACAGTTTCGTGTTGATTTTGTTGTATAATTTAATACTGACTTGACGGAGTGGTGTTTTCTTAGTCAATATGTAAAAAAATAAATTATTTGCTACAGTAATGATTTGTAGGTTTGTAAGGAATGAAATAAAAGTGTGATTTGCTTCACCTCAACTGCTGTACTGCTTTATTCATCACTTTTGTTATTGATGGTTCCCCCCCACACTCAGATACTCCTTATCTCTTCAGTCGTTATGGTTACTCCCTGTCTTTGCACAGTTATCAGAATGCCCAAATAACCTTTGGCCACCTGTGTGAGCACCCTACAAGTGCATGCTTCAACGCTACAAGTGCATGCTTGATCCTGGACTGTTGCCGTAATGGCCACCTGCTCACTCCCTGTCGAGGTCAATACAGCTTCAGACTAAAGTCCACATGGAAAGTCTCGATTAGTTCCAGTGTCCAGACTGGAAATCAGGAAGTTGCCCTCTCACCTAGACATCTTTCCAGTCATGAGATTAAATATAAATATGACAGATTAATCATGCACACATGGTTTAGGCTGATGGTATGATCATAAATCACCAATTTCCTCATAGAAGGTTTTGTTTGTTTTACATTTACTGCACAATGGCATACACTCTTAAAGCGTCTATGGGTGTTTTCACATCTAGTTCTTTTTAAATGAACCGTACTCGGTCCTGTTAAAGTGGACCCGAAAGGGAACCAGCTGCAAATGACCGCAGCGCTTTCGGTGTTCACGATATAAGTGGACTTAAAAGGGGACTCGGTTCTCTTTCTGGACATTTCAGCACTGATGAGATCTCGGACCACTTTTTTTTTTCACACCACGACGTCCTTAGAACTCAGACCCCACCTGTGTAACACTGAATTATGGGTAATGTCATTGAAAATGGTTACTTTACATGTTGCTATCATTTGGCTATAGATGAAAAATGGAGAGAGCCAAAACAGAATTTAAGTGAAATACTAGAAGTGCCTGGAAAGAGGAACGCAACGAGGAGAGGAAACAACTCGAGCTTCATGCCATTGACCTACTTGCCACTCTTTAGTTCTCATATGAGCAGATGGTATAGACAACACTATACACTACATATATAACAATATTAATATACATTAGCTATTGTTCCTGTCATTGACACATTATTATATTATTATTATTATTATTATTATTATTTGTGAGGTGACAGAAAACTGCTGCTATGTGTGAAGTTCTTTAGCCATAAATCAAAACGTGAAGCAGACTGAGATCGCTTTGTTTTCACATAACACGAATCAAGTGGACCTCCAGAGGTGGTCTGAGTACGGTTCACTTGTGGGTCGCTTTAGAGGGGTCTGAGTTCATTTATGTTCACATATACACAAAAAACGCTGAGTAATCGATCTGAGATCACTGGGAGCGCTGAAACGGACCAAGTGTTAAAACACCCTATGAGACTATGATGGCAAAACAGAAGAATATTGCATTATTGAAATGTACCACTTTTTTTCCCCCCCAACACAGAAACAGATCAAATACAATGAGAAAATAATACATTATGAATGTTAAATATAAAAGAACAAACGTTTCACAGAATAAATGTTACAAAAAATAAAAAAGTTCACAAATTGCTTAAGGGGAACTACAGAAACAGATACAAATAGAAAATGAACGGAGGAATGAATTCAATCGATGAAAAATAAAATAAAATAAACATTTTACAGAATAATAACCTAATTAACTATTAAATATGTTTGATTAACTAATACTAATTTTGCTACAACAACAATAGTAATAATAATAACAACAATAATAATAACAACAATATCTTCGAGAGAAAGATAAGGTAAGAAATAATATGAAATAATATGCACTTGTCAAATTTATCGAGAGCTTAACACTAATTAAGAGAGAAGCTATATTACAATGAAGGGTATTTCCAAAACTGCACCCTATCCACTATATAGTGCACTATTCGGGCATATTGGAGCCTATTCCGAGAGCATCGTGGACAACATCAATTGCACTCACGAAATCCCACAGTGCACTGCGATAGGCTAGTGTACCCCTATATTGTACAGAATACCCATAATACACTTTGTAGGGAATAAGGATTAGAATAAAATAGAATAGAAAGCTCCTTTATTGTCACATATACAAGTACAGTAGAGTGAAATTGATTCTTCATATCCCAGCATGT
>JAOUQW010000028.1:10156696-10171329 GCA_028565825.1 Olivaichthys viedmensis | reverse complement strand
TGACACAAAATTTCTGCGTAATTGCAGTGTTTTTCTTGTCAAAAACGTTTCCACTGTAGTTTCTCGCAAAGTTTCACGTATCGACAACCGAATTATCCTACAAGATTAAACGATATATGTAAAATATTACCGATAGATTCCGTTTCCATTGGCGAACGTTTCCATTCTCTAAAATACTTTTCGCATAAACTCCCTTGGATGGAAACCTGGCTACTGGCGATTTATTTTTAGAGCCCAGTTGTGGCTTTTTTTTGAGCAGCAAGATGCAGCAGGCGCGATGAGAGCTTTCTCATTATAAGCGTTTGTTCCGCCAAGGCTGTTGTGTGTTGGGACGTGCGCGCGGATGAACAGCGCGCTGCTGGTGCGTCACGACTCCCCTGTTGGAGTGTCACTCTGGGTGTCTATTTAAGGAAAACCCTGTTGGATCTGACTGCATGTTTGTCTATGTGCACACTTAATGATGCATTCAAGAAGCCTTTGTCAAGAAAATGAGGGCTAACCTTTTACCGCACACGGCCAACCACAGAATATCCTGCTGGCCACAACAGATTGGAATCATTACAAATTTATTTACGTTTGTAAACAAGGCTCGATTCAGAGTCCGGAAGCAAAATGCCATACCCCAGTTTACATTTTATTTATATATTTTTTAGAAATCATAAAACAGCTGTCCCCTTTTTTCATCTCCTTATGTGATAGCATGATGAATATTTTTGCCTTGGACAATATTGAGTGTTCAAGCCAACAAGTTCCTATCAGGGTAAAATTTGCGCGCACCTGCTGAGGAGGAGGTTATGTAGTAATACAGGGTTTTTTGTTTGTTTGTTTGTTTATCAGTAATGCTTGTTTTAACTGCAGTGTGCTGTAATTTAGCTTTTTGATGTGGCAAACGTACGCCACAATAATATCCGGGGACAGATAGAAAAATGTAGGTATGATGACCAGTATTCAGCTCAAATTCACGCATCTTTTACCGGGATCATCTTATAATTTTAGTTATGCTATAGCTAACTGACTGATTTTTCCTGCCCAGTTAGAGCTTATTTTGTTCTTTCTTTGTTTTTGACCACTGATTGTACAGTAATTGTCACTGGTAATAAGAGAAAACAGCCCTACACAAGTTATAATGAGCTTTACAAAGCCCTCATACTGAGTAGAGAAGAACTGCAATAACAATTAAAATTATGATTAAGATTTACAGACAGATGACCGCTCCCCTGCTGTACCGCTACGGTCTACAGGTTGAAAATCACTGGTCCATCACTGGAGTTCATTACTGGTTGGAAGTGGTTTATAGGAGCAGGTTCACAGCAGATTGCCCTCCATTGTGTTATTATAATCCGGTTTGGGGGTCAGCCTGGGCTTAAGGAGGAAATCCAATGAGTTCTCCTCTGCAGACTGGCCACAAGCTGTTGTTTATGCCTAACCACTGAATACATCATTTATCATCTCAGTCATCTTTGTTATATCTCTTGTAGAGTATGCCAAGCATTGAACGTTGGACACATGGTGGGTAGAAAATAAAAGACCAAACGGCTCTTTAACTGGTCTCTCAGGTTTAATACCAACAAGGTGAAAGTCAACAACAGTTCTACCAAGTCTAAGTGAAATATTTTTTTCTTTTTTCTTTTCATAAACTGGCACAAAGTAAACACATTTACTACCAACCCCTATTTCAGGCGCCAGGGCTATTACTGGAGCGTTACGTATTGCTATTACGCTTTTGGATGGCAAACACTGTTGAGCAGCAACCATAAAAGGCCCTATATTAGGTATAGTGTATTACATAGGTTGTAAAAGCCAATTTTGTAATAACATATTGCATTTGTATATGTAAATAGGGAACCATTTGAGATGTACAAGAGTTGCATCAATTGTGGATGATGTGTTCAAGGAGTTGCGCAAGTGGGGAACTCCAGTGACAGGTGGATTTGACATTGCTTTATCCTTTTTTTTAAAATCTTTTTAAAAGTGCCTAAGTAGAACCGAATATCAGAGTCCTCGTAGTAGGTTTGAAAACTTAATATTTACACTTTTTCCCTTTTCTAAATAATATCACCAATGAAAGTTGACTCTCACATTAACTCAACCACGTGGGGATTAAAAACGCAATAAGGTTAAAAGACAACCTTAAATTTGTCATTTTAGGGAGAACATATTGCTTTAATACTGACACAAAAAAATAATAATCTACTGAGTCTTTGCTAGAACGTGCGTTCCTATTTCCATTGTGCTTGTCGAGCTAATTTTGTAAAGAAATACCACTCTTACTGCTTACAAAGCAAGTTATTCGTAGTTCATACCCTTGGATTGAGATCACAAGGGGGTTTACGTGTCTTATTAAAATTGGACACTATTAACACAATGTCATCTTGCTTGTTCCTGAGGGCTCGCTGCCCACTTCCTTTTTTCATCTGAGATCCAGCCCCAGTGTGGCCAGCTGGAAAGAACAGAGCTTCAGTTTACTAGAACACAGCCTCCTTGCTGCGCTTCCACCGTCTCCATCGTCTCGCAGTCTGAGGGCACGGAAGGCAGCTCTGGGTAGGGGGTGCCAGGCTCCAGGAGTGGGCTGAGGGTCTGGGGGGTTCGAGCGAATGTCGGGCTGGCGAGGGGGGTATCAGCGCGATCCTGTGTGGGTGGGTACCGGTCCTCTGCCAGCGTCTGGTGGAAGTAGGCCTGCAGTTGCGACTGCTTCTGGAGATGGAGCCTCTTCTGCTGGAGTCTAGAGATGGCAAATGTTTTGTCTCGGAAAGTGTGTCCATATTTCTATATGAAGTTGATTTTTATTTTATTTTAAACAATCAATAATGTATGCTTGCAGGGAGCTTGAATCAAAAAAATGTAAAGGTTATCTAGTCCTCACCTGTATTCTTGTAGTTGCTGTTCCAGTGTGCGAGGTACATGCTCCTTACAGAACACCTGTGCACTGCCAGCACCACTGGCCAGCAGACTAGCCTTCTGGCAAAACACAAACATCCTCATCACTCCAACCCACTCTCCAATTAATCAGTTCAACTAGAGCACACCAATAGCCAATTCATCTTCTGGTCTTAATATTCAGGTAAGTTTAAAAAAACAAAAACTCCCAAATACTTACAAACATTGGGCCTTCAATGCAGTTCACCAATGGTTAATTGTTTCTTTTAATTTGGTACCATTTTAACAGACATCAAACAATCTTTGGAAAAGGCACATTAGAAACCACAAGAGCCACAATGACCAATGTTGCTCAACAGCTCTTGGGTGATTTTATCATACGATCACTAAAAGGTAGAATGCATAGGAATGCAGACTGAACACAATCTTGGCTGCCGGTAGATGATAATTTAATCTTGCACAAAAAAGCCAGTTATGCTGTTGAATCCTAAATGACAATACCTGCAGTCTCTGAGCGAGACAGTGGGTTTCCAGCGACTGTCGTCTAGACAGCAGATAGGGGTGCATTTTAGTTGAGAACATTGCAGTGTCCTTTCCGCTACGACATTGATGTCCTTCTCCCTGCAGACCCACACAAAATGATCCATTGGTAAAAGGGCAGCCAAACGTTTTGCCTCTTTCACAAATGCTAGAATTCAAGTCCATCTAGTGTGTTCCATAGAACGTTAGCCATTTTAAGAAACATCAATTCTGACAGTGGTTATTGTTGAATACTTCTCGATGATTGCTCTTTTTCCAGTGTTTGTACGGTGTTGTCTGGTGGCCGAGGGTATCTATAATGCACTATAACATACTGCTCTTCTTTGTGTTGCAGTATTTTCGTACCCTGTCCCAAACTACAGAGCGATTACAGAACGACTCAAGATAGAAAAGTTTTCATTAGAATTTGTAACGGTCAGAGAGAAAACTTGATAATAAATAACAGAAATAACTTTTTATGTCAACTAGAATTTTGGAATACATTGTTTGCTTATTTTCATAGTATATTGTCACTGAAAGTGACATCCATGGCTATCTACTGGTAGACAAGAACTTAATGTACGACTGTTTCCCATTTCCATTTCAGAATAACAGCATTTTTATATTGGATTACCTTTGGAGTAAGGTTATGAGGATAATGGTAATTATTTTAACCTGCTGAGGAAGCTCTAGGTTTTTAGGTTGGACGTTGGCATCTCCATCTCCAGATCCCAACACCACTTGGGCTTTGTTCAGCTCCAGAATGCCTTTGGTTCTGGCAAGGTTTTGGAGGTGCTGCCGGAATGCTACCAGACCTAGAAAACAAAATAACCAGGGCATAAAACGACATGTCCCTAAAACTAAATGACGGCCATCAGACCTAGAAAGCAATTAGAACGAATCATAAAACAGGCTATAATAACTAAATGGCAGGCTAATACTGTGAGTTCTACTACTGTTATGAAAGCTGGACTGATTCATAGCTTGTCGAGGAATTGAATTAAAACATCAAGTGGTTTTTTTTTTTTTTAGGATTTGTACTTATTCATCATTAATGGGAGGTCAGGAGTCAGTGTCACTTTGTGTGGGCTGAAAGATGGAGGCAGAACAGGGTTCTTCACATAATTAGAAAACGGGCTAAAAAATATGGATTTGGCCAGACTGACGCAAATGGGTTTTAAAAACCACATCAAGTGAGAAAGTGACAGAAGACTGATGTAGAACCTGTAAAGAGGCCGTAGGAATAGCATGGTTACGTAAGAAAAGAAAAGAAAAAACACTACCTTGTGTGAGAGAAGTGTCCGAGGCTCGCCGTCCTTCGCGGAAGCTGATTGATAAATGATTGTGAGCTTTCCGCCCCTCTGGGCTCAGGGCCTGGTGGGCGGCATTGGAGGTATTCATGGAAGGGAAGGCAGGGCCTGCTTGACTGGCAGGCGTAGCAGTCAGTGTGCCTCCATGGGGCTGAGTGTCTTCAGGCAGGCTGAGGTCGCTGTGTGTGGAGCCCATATCGTACTCCGAGTCCATGCTGCCCAGAGACGGGTTCAGAGCCATGGAGAGGAGCTTCACTATGAAAATAATATACAGGCAAAACACACATTTACCACAACAGGCTCAACATCAACACTTTTACAGTCATGGGGTTCAGCACCTGGGTGCCCCCATCCATCCATCTATCCATCCATCCATCTTCTTTCACTGTCTATCTGACTATCCATCCATCAGGATCCATTTCTGTTCATCCATCTGTCCATCTTCCTACCTATCTAACCAACCCTCCATCCATTTATGTATTTATCTATCCATCTGTCTGTCGTGCTACCTTTCCAATCATCCTTCTGTCTGTCGACTGTCATTCTTATCCGTCCATCTATTTAGTTATCCATACGTTCGTTCATTTATCTGTCTGCCCCTCTACTTATCTAAACATCCATCTGTTCATATATTTAGCTATCTATCAATCCGTCGTGCTACCTATCCATTCATCCATCTGTCCCTCTACCTTCTGCATCCATCTACCTATCCATCCTATCCATTATTTATCTACTTATCTGTCCATTGTGCTACCTATTCATTTATCCATCTGTTAGTCCGGCTATCTATCCTTCTGTTTATGCCTCTATCTATCAAGCCATCTATTGATCCATCAATTGGTCTAGCCATATAGAAATTTGCGTGGAGATAAGAATATGCTTTGTGTTAAGGGAGAGATGTTTCCAACACGCCCACACCTGAGGCAGACACTGTACCCGGTTGGTTGGTGCCCTCTGACGGTGTGTGTCTGCGCTGGCTGAAGTGGATGCTCTGCTCCTCCTCGGCTTCGATACCCTCATCTATGGACCACTCTGTGACGGTGCCTGGGAGTGAGCCACTGGCATTACGCACCACGACGGGGGGCAGAGGCTCCAGCAGACAGCCATCCACCTGGAGAGAGAGATGTCACACACGCACACTACTGAGAAAAAATACACTCATATAACTGAGATCAAAATAAAACACTGGAATCCAGACAGTGAGGATTGAAAAAAAACTAAGCTGCTGCTTGCTATTCTTGCACGGTATGCAAATATGACAGAAAATGAAGAGAGTTATATTAAGAACAGACACATGAAAAGCATGGACATGCTGTATCTGCATTACAATAGCGTTACTGAAAAGAAAACTGAAACAGCACGAAAAAATGAGCCTTGATGCTTGAAGCTATTTGGGAAAGTGTCTCGGCTTCTGGGGAATACCAACAATTAGAGCACATTTATCAATTATCCAGTCCACCTCCTCGCATCCTGTTCCAGTTAATTGTCTTTTTGTGACTGCGATTTACGAGGTCCATTTCATCGACTTGAATTGTGTAACACTACTTTCCATTTGTGAGCACTAGAAATCGAACAGCATCCACTGCTCTGCTGACCTTTCACCTTTGTGGGCAATAGAACACCTGGATTCATCGCCTTAACATGATCACTACAAATCGTGCTTCTCTTATTAGCAAAAAACCTGCTTACATGTGTGCCTAACAAAGAATGAAAAGTGCATGGTCTCTAGCTTTTATGAATTATTTGTAATGTTGGCTTGATTAAAGAAGGAGTGGGGGGGGATTCCACTGAGGGCAAACTGGCCGATGCTTATGAGGAACCATGAAAAGGCTGAACCCCAGTGCCAGGAATGAAATACACGGTAGCTATGGCGACCGCCAGATTTAGCTGAAAAGGTGGCGTGTAGTCGCACCTCCTGACGGACCGGCGAGAGAGAGAGAGAGAGCGCTTCGCAATAGCCAGCAGGCTGCTCAGTGCTAGTCAGATGAAAGCTGGCAGATGTCCAATGTAGCTGGTCTGGCACAGCAGCAGCACTTAAGTGACTGGCTCAAACAAGAGGGCCACTCAGCTCAGATTCTACTGCTGTCTAACAGTTAGTTTCTGCTCACAATTAATCTACTCAAACATATGCCCTACGGGTCTCTTGAATCTCCTTTACCCTGCACGAGAAGCCCTGACCTCTGGCGTCATGTCTCAATCCAGACTTAAAAACTTCGCCGGCCACATGGGGATATAAAGCAAGGTGGAAACTGAAGGAGAAAGGGAAGGTGAGGGCTTTTCATAAGCTGCCGTCTCTACGCTGCTGTTATTTTAGGACGTCGAAGCAGAGCTGAGGCTCCGCAGATGATGATGAGTCATGAAGAAGAGTTGAGGATGGTTTGGTGGCAGAGGAACTTCATGAACACAAAAGAGCCCTTGCTGGCGTAATACAGCGGTGAGCAAATGAGTAATACAGCTATTAAAAAAAAAAAAAAAAAAGAACTAGTGCACAAATATAGTCTTGTGCATTTTCTGCTTCCTGCTGCTGCCTTGCTGGGGCGCTTGCTCATTTCTGTAAACGTCTGCCCTTCTGGAAACTTCTCATTGACCTTGGGAGTGACCACCTCCTCCTCCATGAGGGCCTGCTCTAGGGAAGCAGGGCATTGTGGGAAGCTGAAAGTCTCAATGGAGGTCTGCAGGAGAAGTGGCGAGCGCAGGTGGCGCGTGGCCTGCAGGGCTGGAACCGAGGCCTATGACAGAGGATGGACAACTTTCATTTGTATAGCACAGACGTTGATGATATAACTAGATAAATACAGATGACAGTAGTTTATGTTTAGTTAGGTTTTTGTCAGGTCAAACATGCCCTGGTCTAGACTAGGTGCCACTGTTTTCTGTTTTTTTGCAACATGGGTCTGCCGTGTACAAAGAGGATCATGGAAATCTAGTTTGCTTTGCATGACTTATTTTGTGCTCTTATCCAAATTTAACATAAGGATACCTTGAAGACAGTCTGCTCAGCCACGGTGCTGGGGCGGCGTTGGGTGCCGTTGAGCCGCTGTTCCACAGGGAAACTTCTTCTGTGGGTCTTGAGTCGCTCCACGAGCAGGTAGTAGATAGCAGCAAAATGGTTGTAGCTTTTGTTTTGGAGAGACTGCGAAAAAGAAAGGTGATGAAAGAATCATATGGGCATGAGAGGCCTAGTCTAGCAGTCTAAAACATCGAAAAACGGCACACACTACCTGCCAAATTTATGAAACAACCATCCCATTATATCATCTCTCAGGTGTCTAAATACACACCATAATGAATATACATGTATACACATATAGTGGTTAGAAAAATTATTTACCCGTCACAGACCAACAATTCTACAACACTCTGACCTGCTAAAAGTCACCCTCACCTCTACGGTCTTGTGTTGGTCGACACCGAGGCTGTGCATGAGGCGAAGGACCTGCTCGCTGTGCTCGCCCAGGCCCTGCTGGTTGAGCAGGGGCTTCTGTGATGGCACCTCCTGCACCATCCAGCGGTGCTGGCGTATCTGGCTCAGTGCCAACCGTTTGGCTGGGTCAAGCACCAGCATCCTCCGGATCAGGTGTTCGCAATCTGAGGAGGGGTCGTTAGATGCTTGAGCCTTTTGGATTGTGAGATTTGAAGAGATATTTGCACTTCTAGGCAAGTTTTAAAGTCAAGGTTCACCAATAAAAATCCTTGGCATAAGGATTCCTGGAGACATTCATCCTAACTTTCAGACTGTTAACATAGTGTATTAGGCCTGACTATGTACTAGACCTTGGTCTAGTTCACTCCCGTTACAGTAACTCCCTTACCCTCGCTCATGAAGAAAGGGATGCGGAAACGGCCCTCGAGGACCCTCTGTCTCAAAACAGGCAGGCTGGGACCATCAAATGGTAATGCGCCACACACCAGCACATATAAGACCACCCCCATGCTCTGCGTAACAGCACACACACACAACACTAAAGCATTATTCATATTACTCTTAGAGGACCCATTCCAAGAACAAACAGGAAATCACTTAAAATTATAGTTAACTGGCTGTGCAACCTATTGCGCTTGGCCCAGTAAGTAAAGAGGACCCAAATACAGCATATAGCAAACCAATGAGTTTAAATTTTTTTAAATATGTGTTCCAAGTTGTTTAAAATGGCTTTAGGTGTTTTGTTTGTAAAATTCTTGGTTTTAGAGTTACAGAAGGTATAAAAATGACCTCCCATAGACTTCCATGGGGCATAAATCCAAGATGTAATATTCACCAACATTTGGGCTATTAATTCCATTGGAATACATATGTGGAGACCTGATAAAAGACAAAACTTACTTGTGATTATTTTCCCTAATTTGTATTGTTGAATGTTGTGTAGGTATCGATTGGGGAAGTCTATGGGAGGTAATTCTTTCGCGGTCTCAAACTCTAAAACTAAGCACTTGACCAAAAGAAACCTAAAACTATGATGGAATCCAATGTTTTTTGATGTTTGACATTGGAGTATTCCTTTAAGACTGTTTATAACTGTTTGAGACTTAGGGATGTTGGGATTTCACAATTTTGATCAATTAGGAATGGATCAGGAGAGTGGTCTCCTTGTGTAGTATCTGTAGTCTTTAGAGACTCTTACCCAAATGTCCAGCTGTGGACCTTCGTACTTCTGCCCCTCAAACACCTCGGGAGCCGCGTAAGGGGGGCTGCCACACCATGTGGCTAGGGGCTCCCCTGGCTGGAAAAAGTTCCCAAAGCCAAAGTCTGCAAGCGAAGATTAAAGAGGCAAAACAAGGATCTCAACTTTCAGAGCAAACATGCTAACTTTTATACACTAACTTGAACCATCAGATGGTCTGCACGGCTTGCTAGCTTAAGTCTGTGTCAAATAACGAGTAGGGGGGGAATAGACATGTTGATGAGGCCGGTGACCAAAAAAAAGAAAACCTTGCTTTTCAATTTATGAGAATTAACAGGGACTGTGCAAAGGTATGATGCTGTCATTTCGCTTTTATGGTGGACTCTTGAAGCCAATTCACAGCCTTGCACTGTTATGTAACAGGTGAGCAGGTGGGAGAGAGGAAGCAAAGGGCAGCAAAGGGAAAACCAGTGGGGGGGATATTACTACTTGGAATAAGGCCGTGAAGAAGGTCACGGCACCCTGAGTCGACAGCTCACAAGTTTTATCTGCACTTAAGGTTCAATAAAAGAGTGGCAGAATATGATCTGGTGGTTAATAATGCCTTCACTGCCAAACTGAAGGAATAAACCACCAATGGAATGAATGGCTATAGAAGGCTATAAAATAATATTATTCTGATAAAACTGTGGTGGAGTTTATGAGTATATGAATCTATAACCTCCATTACCCTATTTATACCAAATGCCTTCTCAGGTATTGCATCATAAAAGCATATTTTTATACCGAATCTCTTCTTGGGTATTTATCACAATAAAAGTCTCTGTCTCTAGGAATACCTTATAATGCGGTTTTAGTTTCCACCCCTTTCTCACACATGACAGTTTAAAACAGGGTTAAAAAGGGAAGGATTCACGTTTGGAAATATTCTAGATGTACGGAGGGGGGGTTAACCTGCAATCTCTGTAATATATAATGCATTTGTCATTATATATAATGACATTTCATTTAGAAATAGATCTAAGCATCAAACACTGTTAGCTTTAACAGTACTACTTAGTGCTCAAACATTTGTGAGAATATCTAAAGGGTGTTCTCTGATAAATCGCAGATTCACACAATCTGGCAAATGTACACAAATCTGTCACAACTGTTTAGCCCCATCTTTAACCATGCTGCTTGAAAATAGTTGTAATAATTAATTCCCTCAAATGCATGAGAGTAAGCGTAATAATACATTTCGTCAAATCTTTTGTCTTTACATAAACTGCGAGATGCCTGGTGATTCACCAGGCTCAGTCGGTATTATAGCTGTGTGTGTGTGTGTGTGTGTGCGCGCGTGTGTTCGATGTCAGAGCATATTAGTTCATTCCTCAGTGCTACTGGCCTCGCTTCCATTTGACGTCACTGGGTAAATATGTGATCCCAGAGTGGCTGAGACACTGACTGCTGTTGATGTGTGCTTGTGTGTTTTCTGGTTTGAACTGTGGAATGCATGAAGAAAGGTGGAGGCTGGGTTTCGGTTTTAACAGACACTGCAGCGAGCAGACTACACAACACAAAACCACAGAACGCAAATAGATTATGACAATGTAATAATCCAATAAACAGCACTTTATTAAGCCACATCTAGTGCATCTGAATAAAATGAAGAAGCCCCTCTAGAGGAAATACATTTCGGAATGAAAAAATGGTGGGTAACCAACTTAAATAGATCAATACCTTTCCTTTGCTGACCAAAAATACCTATTTATTATCTCGGTCCAAACTGATTGAAGCCATTTGGCTTAGCAATGTATTTTAATGCATAGATGATATAGAAACAGCCATGTCTTCTATGTACTGAGGTGCTGCAAGCCATTTGTGCTCATTGTTACTTGGGTGTGTGCATGTATTCTTGCATCCACTTGCCTGCAATCTTGATGTTCATGTTTGCGTCAAGCAGCAGGTTCTCAGCCTTCAGGTCACGGTGGACGATGCCACGCTCGTGGCAGTATTCCACAGCTGACAGGATCTGCCAGAACTTTCTGCGTGCTTCTGCTTCGCTCAGCCGCCCATGGCTGGCCAGGTAATCTGGAGATGCGGGTACAGAGACAGGTGTTGTGGCGTGACTGGGTTTTTAGTCATAGGGTGGCAAAGAGGGGAGGCAAGATCACACTAATGGGAGGCACCACCCAATTATGTATTTGGTTGCATTTGCAGAATATCCGATTGGTTTCCTTAGTACAAAATCAATTGCCAAATAATCACATTACTGTATTGGCTTCATAGTTGCTCTGTAGTTCCTAACACTGAAGAAATTTGGTCAAAAATACCTACAACAATACAATGATGATTTAAATTAACATGAGCCAGATATGATTCATTATGAATAAATTGCATAGGAGTAATAGACGTCTCAGAGATGGGATTTGAGATCAGAGTTGGGGTGGCAATTGGGGTGACAAGGTTAATTTCCATCCTGTGCCATGCGGCCACGCTTCTGACCAGTCGAACGTCCACCGCACCTGACGGCTTTATGGAATCGTCTGTTCAATTTTTTGGGTGTGTTTGCCTTGTAAGGAATTACAGTGGGTTTTGATCTGGCGTGATCTGAATCCAAACACTCCGACTTCCTCTCTTCTCACTCCGTAAAGCGGATAAGCTGCTACAGCAAATGGCCCAATCATCGCAGCTCCGTAGAAAGGTCCTTACTTCTGGCATGACATTTACACTTGAGCCAGAAAGCCATACAATCATGGAATGGGGACAGGAGTAGTGCAAAAAGGGGCCACCTCAAATAAAAAGGGTGCCAAATGTTTGCATGTGGATGATCATTCTTATTCTTCTTAAGACTGAATATATTGTAAACGTTTTGGATGCTTGTGGTTCAGTCTGACTTCAATGAATCTAAAGTGCTTATGCTTTGTTATTACTTCATAAAGACTGACGTTTCGAGTTCGGAAGAAGTCCCTTTTTAATTTACAGCCAGGACAAATAAAACTAGGCTTAAAACCAAGTGGGCAGATGAGTGTTTAAAATGACTTAGTTTAATACTTTCTACTTGACACAATTCATCACGATGTCTTTTGAAAATACAGTAATTCCGATCTCTGAAGGTGCCTTGCTCTTAAACCTCCACAACCATCAGATCCTGCTGATTTCTGAAGCAGGTGAAAGAACAGAAGATCAGGCCTCTGGAGGGACTAGAAGAGGAGTTGACTGAGTGTGTGTGTGTGTGTGCACTAGGTGCTGCAGTTTGGATCCGGTGTTAATGAAAAAGCAGCTCGATCAGTCGGCATGAGGCTGGAGGCAGCAGATGTGTGCTGTGGCTGCATGTGCGTCATCACATGAACACATGATGTGATAGGATGGGTATGATGATGGTCAGTTGACAGATTGCTTCACGCCTGCATTGTATAAGTATCTGATGACAAAACATGCTCCTTACCGTGCCGTTAGCCAAGAACAGAGCAGCTGGTCTGGGTTATGATTCGGTTTGGGCTCTGAGACTACATGCAGTCTTGTGAAGTATCAACTCAGACATGCTGGACCTCCAGTAGAAGCCTCCACTCCAAGTAAATGAGGTGACAAAGTGATGGAGAGGGAGGCCTGAAGCTGGAGGTGACTTTGTGGACACCCTCAAACATCTGCTCAGGTTGAACAAGGGAAGACCTGAGGACCTCATGTCATCGACAAAATCAAGACTAGTTGTTTTCATCCTTCAACAGGTGATTAAGGAATCCCAGAAGCTAAAGATACCTCGTTTACAGGGCAACCCAAAGCCGTGCTTAGTTGAATCAAAGTGTTCTGAAACCGCTACCAGCTTATTTTTGGACTTTGACCTCACACTTGCCACTTCAATTCCCTATTGCTTTTCTGCCTCTGTGTCATATCTATGAGGCAAATGGTAAGCTTAAGTCTCACTGGGTAACCTCTTTTATCCCCTTCAGCTCTCACCTTCTGAAACATTACAAAACGTGGCTTTGATAATGATCTGCTCTCCTGGCACCCTGTTCACAGGCAGGCTTATTGTGTTGGCGTTCGGGATGTGTGCCAAGAACGTGTGGCGCATTGATGTTAGCAGCGCTCCTGACGCGATGCATGCATGCTGTACAACCCTGCAGCACTAAGCTGAACCAGTGCATGATCACAGAGGCCTTGATCTGTAGGTGTGTGTTTCTGGCTGGTCTTGCTATTATCAGAGGCACCATTTAGTGGATAATATCTCAACATGGAGCAACATTAAACCCTCAAACAGGCTAGTTCCTTGATGTGTGAATTCGCTGACTGTACATGCTCATATAACAAAGCTTCAAAGGACGGAGGCACACTTTGGATTGGTGCTTTTAGACTTCATGACAGTATGAGACTAAATGCCGGTAAGCATAAATGACTAAGCTCAGAGTAAGAAGCCCAAACGCATCGACCCTTTTTCCATTACAGGTGCCACGGCTAATTAGCAGAGATAAACAAATGGCATCTGTTCGGCGCGTCCGTTATGATTTCGGAGGACCTGTAGGAGGTCTGCAGCACAAGCAGATGGTGAAGTTACTGCACGGACAGTCTTGTACAGCATTTTGCACATGCCAGCTTGAATGCTAATAAAAAAAAACATTTTTTCGGATTTCTAGGAAGATTTGTAGAAGGAAACCGCAAGTGCTCACCAAAGATCTCCCCATTTTTGGCGTACTCAGTGACCAGGTAGAGCATGTTCTTGGTCTCCATAACCTGTTGGAAGGAAACAAACATGTGCTGTGTTGACAAGTGTAGTTCTGGCTTTAATGGAGACATAATTTCACATCATGAAGATACTATCAGTGGAAAGGCAAAAACATAAAAATTACCCAGATTAAAAAGCACAAATGCTTCTGGAAACAGTGATAATACTATAATTTAAAAATCTATTACACCGACATGGTTGCCTTATAAGTTAGAAACACGAGTGTGTGGTGTCTCGAAAATATCAGTATGATACAGGATACATGTTATATGATTAGAACTGGTGTTCAGAAAGCAATACATAAGGACATTTTGGACTAATTGAAGGCACGTCACTTAAAGTAATGTAGTATAGTGTGGTAATACAGTGTGGTATATTAGAACTACTTTACTTTCAACCTTTAAGCTTTTATTTTCCTGACATACAGTGGGGTCCAAAAGTCTAAGAGCACATTGAAAATCCAGCACCATGTTTCACTGTTATTTTGATCCACTGTGATATCAATCTCTCTTCTGTTCATCTCCTCACATAAACCCTTCTGTTACTGCCATAAATCTCAAACTTGGATTCATCAGTAAATAGGACTTTTTTCCAGTGATCCAC
>JAOUQW010000028.1:10133498-10146591 GCA_028565825.1 Olivaichthys viedmensis | reverse complement strand
AGGGTCAGCCATGATACAGCGCCCCTGGAGCAGGGAGGGTTAAGGGCCTTGTTCAAGGGCCCAACAGTGGCAGCTTGAACCCACGACCTTCTGATCAGTAGTCCAATGCCCTAACCACTGAGCCACCACTGCCCACAAGAAGAGGGAAAGTTGTAACACTGCGTAGGTTGGTTTAAAAATCCCTTTAAAGCATATTCGTTCTGTACAATTTGTTATGCTACTAGCCAAATACAATGTTCAATACAACTATTGATCATATTTAGTTTGATAATATTTCATATAGGTCTATGTTTTGCCGTCATATGATAGACTTCTTATCTTGTCACATATTGTCGATCTGCACTGGGGTCTCCACGGTCCAGACCACGTTTTCAGTCACAGCAATCAAGAATATGACCATTTATCTCAAACAATATGTGTGAAAATGATAGAATATTTCTCATTTCTCATGTTGCATTATGTGATTTAGACTCGCAAAAACATATAGACCTAATCTGATAAGGAAATCAGATCGCCAATCAATAATATTGATCGTTCTACACATTTTAGTTTATTAAATGAAATCATATTAAACGTTGTTAAAAGTTGGTTGGACACCTCTGATGCTGCCATCTCTAAAATCTCCCTGGGCACTCCCTTATCTGTTGTCCTCTTTCTATTCTCATCTGCGATAAAGATAATAAAGATAAAATTTTTTTTTAATTATGTTTATTAAATCTACGTTTTCTATCATGTGTGGGTAGCTTGTGTACAGTAATTTTTTCAATTTCTTGGCAATACCATCAACAGAACATTTTAAATAGGCCTACCACTAGCAGTACGCCTACTGGTATGTGGCATAGTTGTAACACGGTGTTACAATTAACCCCGCCAGGTAGAGGCTGGATGTTTGCTTGTATATCTATCCCTGCCTGCTATAAAGACAAATGAAAAGCATGCTAACTGTTAGTCAACAGGACCCTGATTAAAATGACATATATTTGGATTATTTGACATGCACCAGAAACACAACAATCAAAAACTTCCGGTAAAAATATTCACTTTTGGGTATTTAAAACATATTTTTGAACGTATTTACGATTTGCTCCGATTCCTGCAGCTTTCTGCTCAACCGGTGAGGGGGTGATCGTTGTTATTTGACAGAAAATACGTCGCAGTACCTTCGATGCAACCATATAAAAAATCCATGTTTCTTTGTTCCCCGCTCTGCCCTACATATGTACTTTTTAAAAACATTTTAACATCAGTTTTAGGTTTTATACATCCAGATTTGTACATCAATTTTAATGTAAAATTGAATCCATGGAATTTCATGTCATTTATTTATTTATAATTTATGAGGCATGTTGTTTTAAGGGCTATAAACTATTTTGCTATAGGACTAAATTGTGATAAAGAAATGGTACATTAACGTTAATAATGTAGATTAAACTGATCAATTACAAAGGACAAGTGTGATTATTATTATTATTATTATTATGCATTCGATTGCTATCAACTGTTGCTTTTTCCTCCATTTATATTTTGGTCAACTCGGTTAGGCTATGATAGAAAAACCTTTTTTAACTTACTGGGGTTTACAACTTGGAGAGTCGTTCATTGGGCTCATAGCTCATAATTCAGATAAGCACATAAATATAGCATATAATCCAATCGCCAAAGGAACGGGTGCGCATGCGTGACCTGTATTTCAAAACATCATGCACATTTCTTTCCAGTCCAAACTGACTTATGTAATATGGCTAACTAGACTCATTTGTGAAACTATTCTTAAAGTTCAAAAGATAAAATGGTGCCACTTACTGTTCACATAATTAACTGCGGCAGATTTAGACCATGCAGTCAATATGCAAAGCCTGGGCTATCTAAGCATAATGCCAACTATTGGGCAAAGTCAGACACTCAGACAGATTAAATCTTATTAAATTATTTTTTTATTATGAACATGAATTACATTACAAGCTTTTTAAAAACCAACAAGACTATAAGAACTCACACGTGCTGTTTTGGAGCTGTTGTTCAGCTGGCAGTGAGGTTAGTGATTACTGTAGGCCCAGAACGTAATCAGCTAACTGCACTGCCTGATGACCAAACAGCATCTGTTTCCAAGGAGTCTTCCAGAACAACCATGGCACAAGCATACAGTGGGGTCCAACTTGGATTTATCAGTAAATAGGACCTTCTTTTTTTTTTCAGTGCTCCCCTGTGAAAGGCTGGTATGTCTTAGTCCATGCCAAGGTTTAGCCTTGTTTCCCTTCTTTGAGACCACTACTAGCTATCCTTCTATTGACACGACTTTTGCCAATCGGAGTCTCTCGTTCTTTATTCAGCACATTCTGTATCTGTGATGAAGTTGCTGTTCTCTCGCTCAGTGAACAAAGCTTTATGTGTTGCTCTTCTGATGGCGTGCTCACTTTTGGTCTGCGCCTGATCGTGCTTTGGATACGACCGATCCAGTTTCAGCAAAGCGTTTTAGAGCGCCATACAGTGCCAATGAAAAAAATCCCAGATTTTCAATGTGGTCTCAGACTTTTGGACCCCATTGTATATAATAAAACATGACAACGGCATATAATATTTCACTCAGTCTCGTTTTATGCTGCAGTGACAATGAGTGAAATGTGAAGACAGTATTATGTGGTTGATTGCCGGCTGTTGTGTTGGCAGTATGGTTAGTGATTGTAGTCTGTGTAAAACAATCAGCTAACAACACTGCCTACAAACCAACCCCAACAGGTGAACCAGACAACAGTTCATGACAACGGCAGCAGAAAAAAACCCTACACTCTAGATGACCTGGGTACAGAAAGTAGAAGGAAAAGTTTTCAAAAAGCAACTGGGGAAAAGAATTGCAGGTTAAAAATCTGAATTGAGCTGCAGTGTACCTTCATAGCAGGGCTGCATGATATGGACAAAATAAACATATTGAAATAATACTACTACATATTGCAATTGTAAACATGTCTTGCAGTATATTAAAACAAACTGGTTAACCTGTGATATGTCACAGTTAAAGGTTGCCCTGCATTGATTTCCACAAAATCACCCACAGAAAATGTACTCTGAGATTGGTCAGATTTGTTAGAGTGCTTATTTGCGTATGGCAGGCTTCTGCTATGTCAGTATTGCAAAAGCTAATATTGCAATAATAATTAGCAAACAATATATAATGCAACTCTACTCCATAGCGCACAATATATCTTAGGCACTCTGATGCCGTTTTTCACGGTGATTGGAGTACAGAAAAAAAGCACTGCGGTTGAATGTGATTTCAAAATGAATTTGAAATTTAAAAAAATGTGGGTCCATTACAGCCAAAGTATGTAAGTAACTAACACAATCAGTTGAAAGTGCACACATATGAATAGACTGCATATAACTCATTACCACTCACCTCCGAAGGACTTGCATTGAATCCAAAGTGACCTATTCCTATTTCTGCATGACATAGTTTGAAGGAACGCCACCTTACGCTCGTGCATCCTTCCTCTCTTCTATGTGCATTGTATCTATCTCTTCTCCCTGCTGTGTACTGTGGCCTACCTGTCGTTGCCATGCGCCTCATGACGTCGTAGCGGTGGAGTTGGAGGTGAACAGAGTGGCTGCATTTGCAGAATTTGTTCCTTGGTGCAAAATGAATGGCCACATAATGACATTACTGTACTGGCGTCATACTTGCTCTATAGTTCCTAATACTCAATCTGGCCAAAATGCCTCCCGTGCTACACTGATGATTTAACTTGAGCTAAGTAAGATCCATAACGTTTTTGCATGAACTGCGTAGAATTAGTAGACTCAAGAGATGTGATTTGAGAATAGAGGTGGGGTGGCAATTGGGGTGGGCACGCCCCTGCAGTGCAAGAAAGCAACAGCCACAGTGGAAACTATTATACGTTTAAAGTTACTGTACCTTTTGCTGATCACTGGGGTGGTAGCCTCAAGGGTGCATCTTTTGTACCTTTAGTGTGCATCTTTCATGAGTTTGGATCAGATGTTTTGGGAAGTAGAGGGAAAAAACACACAAATTCGAGGACAGACAAACTCCCACAATGCTACAGAGGGAAGAAAACAAAAACAAAACTATGGCTAAGCTCTAAGCGTCTCTCAAAATTGAAGGTTTTTGACAGGCCTACTCACCAAAGGAATGCTTCACAGCAGGAGCTCGGTTTAAGTGTTTCTCTGTGGCTCTGGCTCAGGCTTTATAAGAGGAGGTGCTGTGGCGCGTTCAAAGTGCGCGGCCTGTGAGGCGCGAGCCGCTGGAGGCGGGAATGAGGGCGCTAAGAAGCGCGCGTGCTTTGAGCCGCGTGCTTTTTTCTTCTGCAATGAAGCGTGCGCTGCTGCTGGGACGGCCGGCCGGCCGGCCGGCCCAGCAGCAGCGCGCGCTTCATTGCAGAAGAAAAAAGCACGCGCCTCAAAGGCAAAAAGAGTGTACACTGTCATCCAGTAGGCTTTACCAGCAGTATTTAATATTGAAATAAAAACAATATACCTGTATTAACTCAAAAGGTATAACAAGAATGAAAATGAATCAATGGAAAACAAGCTCGAAGAATATTTGAAATAACATTCAAGAACTTCTTGCAGACAAACAGACAACAACATAGAAGCTGTAACTCTAATAGCATTTTTTTTTAACTAAGGTTTTGTGTGATGTATAATTCTTTTACAGCATGATTTTTTTTTTCTTCTTTACATATAAACCAAGTCATGTTGCTAAAAGTATAGCCTGCCTTGTACGTTTATTTTATTTTATATCTGTTACACTGAATGACATTGCTGTTGAATTTCTGTTAATTCTATTTCAAATGTTTTTTTTGTTTTTTTTTAAAGTAGTCACCCCAATGTCTAGTATAAAGCCATGTGATTAATTCATATCACATGCTTATTTTTTTTGTCCTTTTTAAAAACCTGTAAAACTCAGCTGGTGGCCTAGCCTGTTAATGTCATGAAAAAAAGCGAACACATCTTCCATGTTTTGTATCATTGAAATTTATGGTAGTTAAAAAATAAAATAAACCCTATAAAATCAATACAATTTCTCTCAGGTGCTCATGTACATGCATTTATCTATTTGTTCATTGTGTCGCTACGCATGCAAAATAGTCCAGCTACAGCTTGGCTTCTAATTTTCTTTGACATGTCAAATCATTTGGTTGTGTATGACAATGTATTAACAAGTAAAACTGATAACTGTTGCACTGAGGTGAATTTGTAAAACTTGCATAATGCTCATCATCAAAGGTTAAGAGGTTGTAGGGGTAATTAGCTGTCCCATAGTGTGCTTGAAAAGTTCCACACTCAATTGATTACCATATATTAATTTTAAGTGTTTAGAATGTAGTACTTGGGACGCAGCCAAGGACTATTTATTTCCAGGGGTGATAGACACTTTAATAGCAATAGGCATAACCATTATATCACAATTAACGTTGCTAGCCGTTGTTATGGTAGTAATGAAGTAAAGCAATGTAAGAAGAATACTCCAGAATCTCTAGATTTATTAAGGAAGTACACTGCAGCTACGGCAATCAGGTCACCAAAGTAAGTCTGCATTTTTTCACAGCCTTTGTGTATAATTTAGTAACCACACTGCACTTCAGGGCAGCAATTATTTCTATCTAAAGAATCAAAGTTTGCAAAAATGGCTTTATAATGTA
Organism: Olivaichthys viedmensis; assembly: GCA_028565825.1. Lineage (NCBI taxonomy): Eukaryota > Metazoa > Chordata > Actinopteri > Siluriformes > Diplomystidae > Olivaichthys > Olivaichthys viedmensis. Next base: position 10,140,934 of record JAOUQW010000028.1, on the reverse strand, counting down.
TAAAGTATGTATAAAGTAACTGGAGGTTGGTGTCCATATTGTACTAGAAGTTAGGTGTCAGATTGAAATCATCCCACGATGGCTGTTGATATTATATTTATACTATATATATTCTTTAAAAGGGAAAAAGTAGTAAAGTAGTATTATTAAGTACTTATTAAGTAGGAAATTATTTTATTGCCCATTGTTCAACCAATTTCTTCTCCTTGTCAATTTGAGGTAGATAACCTCCCCCCTTACCTGAGACACCGTGACTCTGCTCGGAGGAACAAGGTAACCGCCGTTTACGTGGACAACCGTTTAATACGGCCCACTGTTGTTAGTTGATCAACTTCTTAGATACAAACCAACCCAAGATGTAATATTCCCCTGAGTTGGGATTGTTGTTTTTCTGTTGATAGGGTATGTGTTATAACCCACACGCTGTGGTGATGGTGGACAATAGCTTTGCTGGACTTGGGTTACCACAGAAACTATTTACTGAACCTCTCATTCCCTCACTGCAGACAGGCCCAGGCTTGCCCTTAGGAGTATAACATTTACCATCTTATTCGTTGCCGGTTGCTCTGTACACATTACAACTCGTCAGACATGAAAAATCCACTTGCATCAATTTGCCACCACGTTTTATACAGTTTATTTGTTTTCTCATTTGCTTAAGCACATTTATTAAACCTTGTTTAAGGTTTCAAATTCTCAAAACACCCAATTTCATACTGTGCAGCACAACACTTTATTGCATCTGCAAAATGCCACAACTCACTCAAAATGTTTAAATCATGTTTCAAAATGAAAGAAAGAAATAACTACAAGCCATGACACCAAAATGAAATGTCCATTTATTATTTCTTACACCAAGACAGTCAACATTTCCGGAACCCCCCCCCCCCCCAAAAAAAAAAACATACCTCACTGAACAACTCTCCCAAACAGAACAGAGAAAGCAAGGGGAAGAGTCAGAATGAGATCATCCCCGACTTACATACAGGCCGTCATTTTTTCAAATCTGTGTGGAGTGAGCTTAGCTCCCACTCCAATACTGTATTTAGGCTCTATTGTATTTATAATTGTGGATGTGAGTATAGTGTTTTGTAAAGGGGCCAAGAAAAATCAATGATGGTAAGTATTCTGCTTTTTTTTTAAAGAATAAATTCTACATTGCAATCAAATTAAACAAATAAACTACATCAGTAGTCTAAAATATCCTACTATAACTTATAACCTATCATTATTTGAACAGTGTCACAGAGGTCTCCTGTTTGTTTTTTGTCTATATTGTGTTTTACTCTCAGATTACCTTCTGGTTTGATTCCTTCCTCCTGCTCCCTTTTTATTACTTTGTAGATCTCCATCTCAAACCACCTTCCTCAGCACAAATTCCTGCCGACCGGCCCTCTTCTACGAGGGGCATATTCTCCAGTGCCTTTTCCCATTGCTGCTCCACCAGCAGCCTCCAAGACTACTGCTCTGCTGATGGCTTCCGAGAACCTTGCTCCATTGACAGCCTCCGAGAACCTTGCTTTACCAACCGTCTCTGAGAACCCTGCTCCATCGATGGCCTCTGACAACCCTGCTCCTCCAACGACCTCAGAGAACCTTGCTTTACCAACGGTCTCCGAGAACCCTGCTCCTCCAACAACCTCAGAGATCTGTAATAACTCTGCCATCTCTGTGGTCAGGAAGGTGAGGGGTGTTCTTCCTCTAGTTAATGGTATGATATGGCAGACAGTCTCTCTCGTCTCATTATGTGCAACGTTGTGTAGGACTACACATGCCACAATAATATCACATGCTCTCTCTTGGGTGACCCTGAGCCCAATCAGGAACGGGACCCTGACCTTGAGGATGTCTACGGTGGGGTCCTGCAGTGGGGCAGGTTCAGGCTCAAGGGAAGGGTCATCATAAAGGGCAGGCAGGGATACCCTCGGTCTCCACGAAGGAGGCCATTGAATTGTCCTATGCATACATGAGAGGAACAGTTTAGTTTATATACAATTCTGTTTAGGTGGACTAGACTTTGAAACACTGTCCTTTCAAAAGTGACATATGTGTGCAAATGTGTTGCACATTGTGGACTCATGATAAATCCTTGAGTCATGACCTGAGATTGGTCTTTTGCCTTTAACGTTAGTGATGATATGGGTAACCTCAAATATCAATTTGACAGTGGAGAAGAGTAGTCTACTGAGTTGCACTATATTGTGAAATTAGGCTTTGAATTAGAAGACAAATATATATTATTACTTACACATTAATGCTGTGGAAAGATTTCCTATTCACAAAATTTTATTCTTAGAAAATTATTAATTTCTTGCCTAAAGGCTTTGGTTATTATTATTATTTTTTTAAATGGACAAACCTGCAATACTTTGGAACTTATCTTTAAGAAGAAGAAAATGTGCAGATACCGTCTGATTGCAAGGTATATTTTGTATGCTTACCCCCTGGGGTTCTGATCTCTGCCCTCGTTTTTTGTTCATGAATATGGATTAGCCTTTGATTATCCAGCCTGTGTTTTGACCCTGGCAATGGACCTAAACTACGCTGCATGGAAGATAAATCTTTAATGAAGAGACGATGCACTTACAGCAATATGCGAATGTGAAACCAACTTTACCGCAGTCAGCCAACTACACTGCGTTACAAACAGACTGGACAAAGTTAGGATAATAAGAATGCTAATAAGGGATGAAGATACCATTTTCAGGTTTTCTCAGCTGCTTACACATATTTCAGGAAACAGTGTCTTTGCTCTCAAATGCCATGCATTTCTCAAAACTAGAACTATTTTTTTCCCCCAATCTTAATATATGACAAAACCATTAACGCGCTCCTCCAAATAAAATAGTCATTAAAATGCCCAACACAATTATTATATGAATTTCTACATATTATCAATTTAATTTTAATTTTATTTTTTTACACTACACTGTAATCCCTGTCACAGTGTGTATGTAGCTGTTATTGTTGTAAACGTCAACAAGAGAAAATTGCATTGGTTGATTTTCCAACTTGAGACATTTTCTGTCTTAGTATTCCAAACATGTGGCATTTAAGCACTGAAAAACTGTAATACCATCTAGTGGTCAACATGAGCAAAAACACGTGCTACTCAACTAACAGACGTTTCCCCAATATGAAACACCTGTTGAGACACCTAATTGGCCATTAGTGACCTTTAAAAGGCAGCAATGCCTCACATCGTGCTGTGATTTAATTTCTCAGTGTGTGTGGTGTCTTTTTTTAACAGCAAGCTGGATGCTCATTAGACACAGACTTGTTTTTTTAAAATATATTAATACTAATTTTTAAATAATCTTTTAAAGCAAAAGAGTCTGGTTTGTCTTGTGTCTGGAACAAAATGAAGGAAGAGATTGCGGCTACCGTTTTCTTTGTGGCAAGACTGGCAAAGAAACATGGCAAGATGGACCGCTTGGGTCGGGAGAAATTTGCAGTGGCTTTTACTGCCGTGCTCTTTGAGCACTACAAAAGCCACTGGTATCCTGAGAAGCCATGTAAAGGACAGGCATTCCGGTGAGGGGCCCTTGCGTAGAAGCATAAAATGCAATGTTATTGTGGTATTTGCATGAATATGGTTTGTTATCCAAGGGCTTTTTCTTCTTCAGGTGTCTGAGGATGAACAGAGCCCAACTGAGGGACCCTATAATTGAGCATGCTTGTAAACAGAGTGGGATTGACTATGATGTTCTGGGTTTGCCTAAAGAGATCACAATTTGGGTAGACCCTGGAGAAGTGTCATGCCGGTAAAGCTTTTGATAAGAACCTTGACTTTCCTGCTCTTAAGCCTTGCTTTTGCATGTCAATGGTACAATATCCTAATGGATTTTGAAATGGTATAAGATCATGATGACAAATATTACAATGTGAATGCACATCCTTGTCTAAATTGGTGAGTAGGAGAGGGGGAGGACTTCTGCTGTAAACATGCATTAGCAATTGTAACACTTGTCCATGCTTGGTAAGATGGCTGCTGTTTGGCAAGATTAAACATTTGCTTTTACTTTGTGTTTGGGCTGTAGACCCAATCTGAGTTTTGCTTTTGCAGGTACGGTGAGAAGACTGCACCATTTTGCGTGACCCTTCTGGAGGGCCAGAAGGGTGACGGCGAGTTCTCCCGCAGGATCAACAATGCTGTGGAGCGCGCTTCCTCTGACTACCACTCAGGAACCTCTTCAGATGAAGAGTGTGCCAACAGCAGCATGAGCAGCAGTAGCAGCACTCCCTCTGCTCCGGAGCCCAAGTGCATCCCCACCGTGTCCAACCCCAACAGTGTATATCAGGTATTGCATAAGACCAAGACGGTTCTGGATGGCATCTGGCACACTCAGAATTTGAAGACCGTTAGGTCCGTAGCAATCTAGTTCCGCTATGTTTGGTGTACGATCAAATGTCACCAACTTGTTTCTCTACTGACTTTCTCTTTCAGATCAGTGAGTTTGGCCCACCTCCATCCATGCAGAACTGGGCTCCCTATCCCAAAAGGAAGCCCTATGCTGGGGAAGGCTACCAGCAGCATTCAAATGGCCCATACCCTCCACACAATGGCTTCAAAAACTACCGACCCTCTTTTGCCTTCTCTGGTCCCCGGGTGGACAAATACCACTGGGTTAGCAAGAATCGCTCATAGGAGTTAAGTCCATGAACGGTTCTGGTGTCTGTTTGCTGTTTGCTTGAGAATGCTATGCAGGGGTGTGTGCAGCCTTGAAGATGGCTGATTTAAATGTTAATAATTCAAGTAATTATTTATGAGAATCTAATGCAAATTGCCATCCATGGCATGTTTTAAATTCAATTTTAATAAATTGTATAGTAAACTAAGTGGAGAAAATGTATTCTGAATAAAATCACTTTTTAATACCTGCCTTTAATACCTAATCTTTGACTGTGTTGTCACATGGCTTCCACTGGATGGCAGCATGATCTTCAGTCCTACTTGTTTTGGTGGGTATGTAACTTATTTGACGTCTTCTCCCCCACTGTTGCCAGAGGTCCTTATCTGGTGCAGCTCTAAATACTGCACAAGACATGACTATTTGTGTCCATGTACTTTTCTGGGAGTGTTAACTTTAACTTCCCTGGGGAGGTTCTAGCTTCTGGGCACACAGATTGTATTAATCACTGCATTTTATGCCCTGCCCCCTCTTAAGACAAAAGGGTAGATTAACATGAGCGTTTCATTTTCCAGGGTTTAAACATCTTATGCTATCCTGATTCTAACAGTGTTTAGTAGAAGCATTTTTGTTTGGGATCTGTTCTTTCTCATTATAGGCATACATGAGATGGGAACTGAGACTTCAGTGGAATTTTGGTAACTTTTGATTTGTTTTATTTCAACAAGTTCAGAAGTCATGGCAGTGTTTCATCCATTTGTTGACTGCTGTTAATGAGACAACGCTGCATTATTCAATGTTGTAACTGCACTATCTTAAACCGGAGACTCGATCTGTGTGTCAACTTTACGATAAAGAAAATACGTATGCGCTCACCCTCTTCCCACCCCAAGCAGCATTTAGAAATAATGGTCCCAGGTATTGTGGTATTTACAAAACTGGCTGAGTATGTCGGCAATTCTGAAGTGGCCTTAAATTTAACTACTTTAGAATTAACAAATGCAAGCTGTTTTGGATGTGTGGAAGATATCAGACTTGGGTGTCTTATGAATTGTGGGAAATTCTGAACAGTCTGCCCTCCTAAAGATTGGGAGAGTCTTTTAGGATGAGTCTTTAGGATAGTACTGTTCCAAAAATACATATGGCTTGATGGTTCTTAAAAGTATGGCTTCTTTCTGAAATCGAGAAGTACCCAACTGTTAGGCATGAATGTCCCAGGAAATTGTGCAATACCTGACAGACTCTAACAGTATTTTATTAGTCACCTCAGGCCTCATTCTAATAAATAGAAACTCATGGCATCACTTTTATCAGAAACGCAACTAACAGCTGCTATTACCTGTTATCTAACTAAACAGAAAATGGGAAGATTTATAATGCTGTTCTTGGGGGAGAACCAGTGAGGTATTAAATGCAAACTGACTTTTGTTAGATACACATTGTCGTTTTACTATTATGTTAAGTCCGGTGTCTATAAAACTAAAGAGCCCCTTTATAATTCAAAGCTGTGGACAGATAGTAACTTGATGAAACATGTTTTTTAAGCCATAGTACTCTCTCATTGTTTACAATTCAATAACATGTATGCTCATGAAAGGGCATGAAATATTTTGTGAGCTCTTAAATACAAAAGATAAAATCAACTTAAAATGCCTTGCCTCTAAAACAACATTTTGCTGTTTTAAAAAAACCCTCAATACCTGAAGGGATATTAAAACAGATGACTAATCTTCTAAAGTATGTTGTTCAACGTCTACTTACAAAGGATGGAAATGATCAGCAGGTTTCTCAGATGCGGTTCAGTCGCATGTTGAAATATTAGTGGGCATGGCATTTTTTAAAATGACTTTCACATTCTTGTATTTTGTCCACATACGCCTGCTGTTAGTTTAGAGTAAAGGTGGGAAAACTTTTTGGGCCCAAGAGTTACATATAAAAATTTTAGGAACTGGCTGCTGTTAGAGCATATTCCTTTAAGTTGAAAATCCAACATAAGCTTATTAGTTCTATGTTAATTATAATCTGAGAGAAAGACAGTCACCCAAAACTTTTTGATTAATGTGAACTGTGCAGCAAACCCCTCTTTTTGTAAGAGCTTTTAAATGCTACACATTGTGAATGCAGCTTAAAGTGCTTTTTCATATCAATTAAAAACAAAGCATGACAAATGGAAAGAAAAAAAAAATCTCACAAAAGAATATAATAAACAGGCATGATTTTAATAAAGACCTTTAATAGGAATGGAAAAGTGAAAGGCAAAACAAAAGAGGTAGTAAATTAACTTAATCATTTTAAATATTTGAAAAAAACACCAAAAGATTAAATGCTAAACGGTACCTGGTGAATATTCTGATAGTGAAGTAGTGCGTTTCAGATCTTTGGCGTATAAAAACCAAAACCAGCACTTTTCTTGTACTTTTTTCTTGGCATGTTCAGAAAGGCAGCACTTGACTTTAGATTTGATTTTAAACACAGCTGCCAGGCATGAGTATGAATGTGCTATGCCATTATGAAGTGGTACCAGTATAAAATGTTTTTTAAATCCATTTTATATGAAACACACATTGAGTGTAATCATGTTAAAATGTGTAATATGCTTATCCTCTCTGTTGTGCATCAGAGTTGTGAGCAAGCTGTAGCATGTCTGTTTAACCAACCTGTTTCTCATTAAATGAAACAGGGCGCCATCTGTTCTTCTTAAAGGATGGGAGAGGATGATAATATTATAATGCACATACAGTCAAGCCGGAAAGTCTGCACACCCCTTTCACCTTCTCCACGTTTCATTACATTACAGACTTATTC